>CATQFL010000123.1:0-12500 GCA_956483635.1 Panzeria rudis | reverse complement strand
AATTTTTACCCGCCGCCATCGGCTGGAGTCGCCGGTTCAATAATAGCCGCCAATTGTATCTAGCGCAAAAAAACTGAATCATGCCTATACACATGCTAATACATCTTTCAAGTAACGCAGCATTTACATTGCAAGCCAAAGATGAGGCCACGAACTGCAACAAATTTCCTTTTTCTTCTTCTTCCATAAAAACAAACAATTTATACGGAAACCACTATGTACATACATACTAAATTTGACAGCTTGTGTCCTAACATAATTGCTCTGTCTTGTGTTTGAACATCAATTTCCAAACATGTGCCAGAACACTAACATTTACTGTCCACACAGTAAATTTTTAGTTAGCAAAATATTTTGACAATTGCGAACACAATAATTTCCAAACTTACACGCCGTCTTCATGAGACATACATTTGAAAATTGATGTGTAAGCAATTGTCAAAATTCTGTTTTAACACAAGAAATTAGCGTGTGGACTGAATATGTGCCTTTTCTAACACATGTTTGGAATTCAATGTTAAAAAACAGGGGCTAATTCTCGCATTCGTGATCGAAATTACATTCGAATCGATATTAATTTCGATCGTGTGAAATTTTCTAATGATGTTACTCGATACGATAGGAATCGAGTTTTTGTTTCTGTGTTGTAAAACGCGTAAATAAATATGTTGCTCAACACTAAAAAATGTATGAGATTTTAACAGGTGGAGGCACTAGCACAGCTCACTAGCCTGATTAAACGGCAAACTTAGTGGATGTTGACGATAGGCGCATAATTTCTGAAGATGTGCAAACTATCAAACACCTTATACAGAGTGCGTCCTGTATGATGTTTAACATTTAGTTAAAGAGTTGTTTGCACTGATAGTTCCACCCATCGTTCAAAGTTTTTTTCACAACTGTTAAGGTAGTTTTTACGACAAATTTGCTATTGTTGTAGAAATGCCTGTACCTGTTAAATGTGCCTTGCATAATAATAAAAAAAAATATGTAAACAAAAAACATATGCATGTATGTGTGCTAAGCCATAAAATGTAGATTTTACACAACATGTGAAAATATTTTCTTTCTATTGGTTTACAGCTAAAAGCACTATTTTATATAAAAAAGTCAGCGTTATGACAAATGTATAGCAAACATATGTAATAATATTTAATTATAAACACCACTTTTGCTTTTTTAATCTTGAAAAATATCATTTCGTTTCCCTTTTTGCTTGCGAGTAAAAACTCGCAAGGTTGCGTTCGAATGTTCGCTCGCTATCGAATGTCATCATTAGAAATTTCGATACACTTTATTAGATATCGAATAAGAGAATCCGAAAAGTGCAAAAACTCGCACGTTGGAGTAAGAATTCACTCGTAAGCGAATGCGAGAATTAGCCCCTAGGCCGAAGAAATATGTTAGAACACAAGCTGTCAAATTTAATATGTATGTGTTTTTTTTTTGATAATTTGTTTGATTTTAGGGGAAAAAAGAATAAAGAAAGTTAATAAATAAATGTTTTCGATGTTTTTTAATTATTTGTACATTATTTATCTTCAAATTCATAAAATTTTTACAAACATACAAATAATAATGTGAAATATATTAAAAATTACAAAATGCCGTGGAACTTTACTACCCGAATATATAAAATTTGTGTCCAAACATCAGTATGTTTACGCCACCCTTAGCTAGGGGTCTACATTACCCATGAACTTGGTTAGAACATCATGTCGGATATCGCATATGGATAATGTAGGCGGCTCATGTCCATGTTCTGACATCGATGCCCGAACATATGGCTGAGCATCAATGTTCGCCATGAGAAAGAAAAGAGACAGAACGAAATTGTTAAATATTCCATTTCTACTGCACTGGAACATACATTGATAAGGCAGAACATGGGCATCGAATGCATTCACCACAACGAAGAAAGGGTAAGAGAAGTTTGAACACGTGCAATTTTTGAGACAGCATGTTTACAGAACCCAATACGCGGTGTTATATCGCGAATGTCATTGTCCATTTGTAAAAAACGTAGCCCCTGTAATTTTCTTTTTTGGTATTTAGAAGACGGAAAGTGACGTCATTGGCGCTAAAAATAGCATTCGCCTTAACAATTAATTGTTAAAATAACATGAATTTCACATCAAAAACTGGAAAACTACCATTATTTGAACTAAACAACTTTATTTCATTTATTTGTGTTAAGCTATATACCAATTAATTGTCTTTATATGCAAAATGAAAAACTTTAGCTAAAATATATTTCTTTTGTTTACAAGCAAAAGCTTTTAGTAGTGTGCGCCATTAAACGGGCTACCATTAATCTTACATAAGAAAAATAAACAAATAAAATTTATTGTAGATGGGCAACTCTATATGAGCCGAAAAGTAAGGAACGTCTTCTATAGACGCAAATTGTTACGTAATCGTCCATAAGCCACTCGCGCATGTTTTGATTGCAACGCGTTCTGTCAACATGCTGTTAGTCAGAATTCACATTATGCAAGTCTTATTGGTAAGCTTCTTATTCAGCTGAGAGAAAGACAGAGAAATGAATACAAATTTCTTTGTTTTTCTCACAGCTGAATAAGAAGCTGATCAATACGACTTGCATATGTGAATTGGGATTTAAGAAATAATAAATGTCACGTGCAGACCTGGCGTTGTCTCATCAAGACCCAGTGTAAAGTCGGTCAGACTTCTGTAAAATTTTTGACCGCCGCCGCCAGGTGGAGTCGGCGGCTCAATAATAGCCGCCAATTCTATCTAGCGCAATATACTTAACCATGCCTTTACACATGCTAATAAATCTTTCAAGTATCGCAAGTGAAAGATAATGCCACGGATGAATTTCTATTTAGGGCGTGTGTCAAATGGTAGAAAAGTACTATGGTAAAAATATATTTGCTTGTGGAGAAAAATTTCATGTTTCTGCTGTGCCAAATGATATCTTTTTTGACAATATAAAATTTTGACGTCTGATAGAACATTCATGTTTCAGCTGTGTGAAATACCTTTTTTGACAATATAAAATTTTGCGGCGGCGAAGCAAAAAAAAATTACTACAAGCAGCCAGCTACCAACAAATTTTTTAAAGAACATTTTTATGCATATAAGAAAAAATTCTCTGCTGTAGCGAACAATTTTATAATATGATGTACAATTTTTCGCAAGTTTTAGGCAAGCCAACATCATGCATTTTTATCATGTGCATTGGTGTGTTATTGTGTTGGTTGTTGTTGGATTGTTAAAGTGATGAAGGCATAGCACTGATCACTTTGACAGTACCGGCAGCGTGTAATAATAACATATTCTAATGCACTTCATAGCACCCTCCTTCGACGGCATTGTAGCAAAACCGTCGGCGAAGTAAAATTATTAATAAAATAGCTACACAGCTTAAACAACTCAATGTCTCTACTTGGCACCAGAGGGGCTTGCAAAACTGCTCTACAACAAAAAAAACGCGCAATAGCAGGGTTGTAAATGAATTAAGCTTTCTATCTATCTCCCACTTCACAACCTGTTCTCTCTACACTATCCCTTTCCCAAAGAAGGTAACACATTAATTAATTAACTGGTAGGCATTAATTGCCTGATTGTGTTACTTCTTTTAAAAAAAAATACAATGCATTTTTCACAGTCTAATTACATTTAAGTGCCGCAAAATCAATGTATTGGGCGCGACGCACGAATTTCCAAAAACGACGGCGGTGGTTTTACCTTGTTATGATACCATGCTTCTAATGTCTGCTTGTCAAAAATGTATCTCTTGTGTTAAAAATTCTACTAGCCCCCAGGCCTAGTGAAAGTTTATTCGCCTCAGAAGTGTTAAAAATTTACTTACTACCGTTTGGCACACACCCTTAGTAAAAACGTATCGTGTGGCGTTAGAATTTGCAGTACCACTAAACTTAAGGTGCTAGTTATAGAAAACATATCACGGCAATAATTTTGTCAGCTGTATTGGATTGTAATACCTTTGGCATTAGTTTGACATTTGCAACGTAAAAATCTACTTTCTGTAGATTTTTTTACGTGACAAAAGCAACGATACGTTTTTGGTTAACAGCAACGATCTTTTTTTATGTTACAGATTTTGCTAGCTGTTCCCCACGACTGCGACACGTTTTTACTAACTAGACTTTAACTATCGTACACAATCGTACAAATATGTTATTAAGAAATCTGACAGATTTCTATTCGACTTAACGGGGCGTCTTGACGAGCAATTTTTTTGATAGGTTAGGAGGGCATTCACGACTCAAGACGTGACTCACTTGGACCCGTTAATTCGGTCTGTTAGTAATATTTTTTGTTGTAACAATGAAAAAAAAATTTAGCACAAAAATTTGTCACGTCTGGACCGCTCTTCTTACTGTTTTGATACTGTTATGACAGCGTTGTTAAAACAATTGTTAGAACAACGATGTCTTAAAAACAAAAATTGCTTGCAATACGAAAGAAGAGACAACAAAATATATAAATTTGCTATCTCTGCCGCACCACCTTACAATAATATGAGTAGTGCTAACAAAAGACCTCAACAAATTTCTGCTACTCCCCGTCCACACATGCAATTTTTGTTGCAGAAATTTCTGAATTTGTGGGAGAGTGTTGATATAGATATATATACCATATATATTCTTCCCTCGCTCTTTCTCACTAAAAAATGAAGAATTGCTGCAACCAAAATTGCACGTGTGCACCGGGATTTAACAGCTCTGCCGACATTTTGGTGCGCATACACAAAACAAACGGATGTTTTTGCATCATTTTTGTGTAATAGTGTGGCACCTGCAACGCCATTTTGATGCGGTTTTTTCAAGTAGGTCTGACTTCTGTAAAAATTTCTTGTGAATGAATCGTGCGATCGTGTAGGATAGTGAATCGGGGCCTTTACTGCTTTATTATGTCAACGATAAGAGAACACGTATCCTAGTTCACAATACAAACAAAAAGGCTCTTGTGCATTTTTAAAAAACGATGTACATTTGCTTTTTATTAACATAAAAAGCAATATTGAGCACGAAATATTATTTTTTGCAAAATTTTTTCGCAATATTGACGGTTTATGTTATATGTTGTTAGCACTGCGACCAGACGTGCAACTTTTATTTCTGAACATAAGCAATAACGTCGGCAGAATGACGTCACAAAAAATGCCTCTGATCAAACTTCTGTTAAATGCTGGGTAAACTTAGAGAATTTTATAAATTGTCCATATATTTCATTTTTTATTTTTGTATTTATAAAGAAATTATGAATATGAACATAAATAATGTGCAAATAATTAAAGATTAGTTTAAATATTTTGTTTATTTGCTTTCTTTCTTCTTTTTTTCATAAAAACTAACAAATTATACAGAAACCACTACATACATACTAAATTTGACAGGTTGAGTCCTAACATAACTGCTCTGTCTTGTGTTTGAACATCAATTTCCAAACATGTGTCCGAACAATAACAATTGCTGTACACAAATTTGTAGTTTTTTGTGTTAGCAACAGATTTTGACAATTGCGAACACAAAAATTTCCAAACTTATGCCTCGTCAAGACCCGTGGCCCGTTTCTCAAAATTACAAGTTACAAATCTACAAGTAAAGTACAAACAAAGCAACAACACTTTTACTAATGTTATTGTTGTTTTATGTGTATTTTACTTGTAGATTTGTAACTTGTACTTTTTGAGAAACAGGCCCCCGGTGTAACAAAAATTCATTGACAATTATTACAACATATATTGCCATCACCTGCAATGAGCTTTCTCCATTCCTCTGTATTTACGCATGCAAGTAATTACTATAGATTATATGGCACAATAACATCTAGCAAAATATTGCCCAATTTTCCTGACAGGGATAAAGTAAACATAGCAATGAGCACAATTTTCTTGATTATATTAGGCAACGTATCTTTCAAAAATTATGAATTATTGGCTCTCACTCAAGTTCGACAATGTATACACTACTTAACACAAAATATTATGGTGTCGACAGTTAATGCTAGTGTTCGAACACAAGTTTGGAAATTGACTTGCCAAAGAAATATGTCACACAGTTTCACTTTTAGGCCACACCACCATATTTTTTAGCCCACATGTCATGTATGGCAGATCGCGCGATTGTGTAGGATAGTAAATCATGGCCTTAAAAGGTGGGACCACTAAGTCAGCTGACTAACCTGAGTAAACGTCAAACTTCATAGTGCTAATGACATGCTCATGATATCACCACTACCTTCAAACTATCAAACACCATATACAGATTTCCTTATGCGTGGTGTTTGACATATACTTACGGTGACCATATTTTTAAACAACAAAATAAGGACATTTCGAAATGTAATAAATGCCCAGCAAAAACTACTACTTCCGCCGAAGCAGGTTTGAAAGCGAGAGAAGTTGGTTGTTGTTGTGTCTCCTGCTTCGAAAAGCGTTTCGAACATGTATGATTTTTGTGCGCGATGTCTCACTTTGGAGCTCTTGTTTTTGATATAAAACAGCGCTTCTTTTAAAGCATCAAAAATGATCTAAAATCATGTTTCTTCGTCTTATTGCCTCATCCAATTGCATCATCTTTAAACTACAGACAAAACAAATCATGTTTTATTACACATCTCTCTCTTCTATACAATGGGTGTGAAATGGAGAAGGAAAGCATATTTTAAATGTGTTATAGTGCGTTTCCTATACGTAATTTCGGCCAAAATATTACATTTGCCCAAATGAGATAATTTGCGACATGATTTCCCATATATTTTTCATATTGGCAAATTATCTCGAATGTTTTAATGTGCTCCAAATTATGTCGAAAATACTCTATGCAACCCTACTTTGCTTTTAAAATTACAAGCTTCATCCCTGGGTCATCCAACAATTGTGATTGGCAATTTCGAAAAAATTACATTAAAGAATATTTCATTAATTTTAAATGTCAAACTATATATGGAAAAAATTCAGTTACAGCTGCTGCGTACACCTTATAAAGTAAGTGCGTCATTTGACTACGAAAATTCGAACACCAAATTACTCACAAGCTTAGTGGAAACACTTCGAAGTAATTTTCCAAATCTACGTAATTTTCTCATAATGGACACGTACAATTAGTGTTTATTTGAAACAATTCGTGCGACAATTCTCTTGAATGTTTTAATGTGCTCCAAATTATGTCGAAAATACTCTATGCAACCCTACTTTGCTTTTAAAATTACAAACTTCATCCCTGGGTCATCCAACAATTGTGATTGACAATTTCGAAAAAATTACATTAAAGAATATTTCATTAATTTTAAATGTCAAACTATATATGGAAAAAATTCAGTAACAGCTGCTGCGTACACCTTATAAAGTAAGTGCGTCATTTGACTACGAAAATTCGAACACCAAATTACTCACAAGCTTAGTGGAAACACTTCGAAGTAATTTTCCAAATCTACGTAATTTTCTCATAATGGAAACGTACAATTAGTGTTTATTTGAAACAATTCGTGCGACAATTCTCTTGAACATTGCTGCCCAAAAATATTTTGCAACTGTATTGCTGAGAGAATTTTGAAGTACAGTAATACGATAAAGCAAACGCAAAGATGTTCATTAACATTTGATCACAAGAAATTGTGTTGGTCGTATAAATGTATAATAATACAGTTCACACTGTATTTGATATTTTTTACTTGGTAAAATGGGGAAATTTTTAATACATTTTGCCGCACACACTGTAGTTGGCAAAATACAAACCAACACAGATACTATGCATGTACACTCGTCGCTCTAACGACTAAAAAAGAGTATAAAAAGTAATGAGGTATGGATTCCAAACAATTGTTTGGCGAAATGAGAATATTTTCTCTAGAACCTATTTTGTTCAAAGCTACAATGCTACTGAACATGATTTTTTATTTTGGAGTTTGTGTTGAATAAATTTAAAATGCTGACTAATTTTGTAATTTAAAGATTATAAACACTGATATATCTGCCTTCTTTTTGAGCAGCCTCGGAAGCGCTTCAAAACATCGCATGTGGAACACATAAATGTTTTTTACTACTTCCAGAAACGTGCTATTTTTTGCTGGGTATTTTAAGTAGTATTAAGTTTATTTGATATATTATATGTATATAATCACCCGTATTATTTATGTCGAAGTTTAATTTGTCACTACGACAAATTGTCATAGGATAAAGAAAACATGTATGTAAAAGTTGTTTTATTCTAGGACAATTTGTGTAGTATTAGTGAGTACATACTTATATTTAAGAGTTCATTAGAGACAAGTCAATTTAAAAAAGAACAATTCAATTAAAAAAAGGACACTTTTGTTGAAAAAAACAAATGTTATTACTACTCTCTTCCTAAGCTTTACTCCTCTATTTGTCCACGTAAAATTATTATTATAAGTATTCATGACCTGTTCATACCTTAATTCTTTATATTAAAGTGTTTTTTTGCTTGTCCTGTATAATTATTTCAATGTTACTTAGGACTTTTATGAATTCATATGACGCTATGTTTCTCCTAATGTTCCTTCGTGTGGGCAGCATAAAATACATATGTACACAGAAAAGAAAAATCAATCCATCCGTACTTAAACTAATCCCAAGCGCTGTCAAAAGTACTGTAATCCCGGTTTTTCTGAAATCAAGTACAGAAAGATTGATTAAGTCGGAATATTCAAGTGCAAAATACTTAATTTTAGCCTGATTAGCCTTTATTCATGTAAAAAAAATTATTATTTTAAGTACGAATATGTTTATAAACTTTATACACATTCCTACTCGTACTATGTTGGTGTTTGCTTGCTTGATGATAGCCACAAATCACAGTTGTGCTCTTGTTGTTGTTTATTTTCATTGCTCGGACAGGTAGGTGACAAACGTCGTATTACATGTAGATTTAAGCCCGCTGTATACTTGAATCAATCCCACCTTGTACATATAACAATCCTAGCTGCGTACTTTAATCAATCCCGCCGCGTACTTGAATCAAGCCCAAATCATGCTAACTTTTACTTATTAATCCTGGAACAGACCTGAGAATTTATATTTTTACTACTTATAGAAATTTAATTAATTTTAGAAAACTCAGCTAACTCAGTATAGAAAAAGCGGCAATTAAAATCCAGTATAAACCAGCAGCATGTAATACGACGTTTGTAGGTTATTAGTCAGCAAGATACGACTGAAGCTATCAACAAGCAAACAAATACCAACACACTACAACTGTGTAAAAAGTTTATACTAATAGTAGTAAAAAAAAAACAATTTGTGTACATAATTTAAGAATACTCAAAGTAAGTAGAAAATACTTGAATTTAGTACGGCGTTTTTTTTTTCTGGGTACATATGAAACACTAAATATAACTAAAAATAACTTGAAATTGAGGTTTTTGAATACATATGTATATGTAAAATTTTGTATTATTTTACTTTTGAAAGCCTGCTTTTACACAGATCAGTTTTTCTTGAAGCAGCTTTTATTTTTTGTGAGAAGGAGCGAAAGAGGAATACATAAAATATATAGAAAATAAAAGTTGCTCTAAGAACATGATACAATAATACAGGTACATGCATTAGCAAAAATTTTCATCAGCTGTGTTTTGTATGTACGTGTTTGGTTGTGTGTACAACGAATTTTGTTGTTGCTCAGTAGGTAATTTTTGACAACTCACATGAAGATTTGACAACCTAGATGAGAAAAATTTTGTAATGCATGTACAGTATTTATCGCTTATATGCACGTCGGTTATTTGCATTTAACGTTTATATGCATCCTAACATGCGCAATTTTCTATTTGTATTTAAAAAACCGTAATTATATTTCGTATTTGTATTTCTCTTATATGCATTTCTCGCTTTTATGCACCGTAAAGAAATATAAATCATTTTAAAGTGTATTAAAAAAATACTCATATATGCACCGTACATATTATATACATTTTTAAAAAATTTGTGTAGCAATCTTTCAACCGCAAACAAAAAGTTCAATCTCAATTTACTTTAATTTTACATGTCTGTGTAAAACCAGCTGCTTCATTTAATTAAGAAAGCTAATATCAGGCTGCTGTGGCAAAACTTGTGAAAATATTAATCAATTAATTTGAAAATCAAATTCGGGGATTTATTTACTCATTGTAATTTAGTTTTATACAAGCACCGCTGAAGCATATAAGCGACTTTTTTATAAGCACTTCCGATGCATATAAGAGAGTTTTTATAAATGCATTTCTCGCTTATAAGCACAAAACGTCGTGTAAAATTTGGAATGCATATAAGCGATAAATACTGTACCTGTATTATTGTATCATGCTTTAAGAAAAACTGATCTCTGTAAAAGCAGACAAAGTGTTGTAAAAAATTTTACATACTATTAAAAACATATCTACAATTAGAACATTACCGCATAATTGATGAAATTTCGCGGGTGAGCTGATAAAACCGGCGGCTTTGACAGAGCCGGCTCAGCTTTTAAGCCGATTTAAATCGGCGGCGGCGCGGCTGGGAGAAATCAAGCGGCGGCGGCTAGCCGCTGATTTTGAGCCGATCGGCTTGGCTCACTGGCGGCCAATTCTATCCCAAGGCGAATTCAGTACCAGGTAGCCATATCATCACAGATGATCATCAGCTGATTACACCCCATCAGTCAAACTCTGTATAAAAAAACAAAAATTTTAACACGATCTGTCAAAGTACAAATAAAAATAGTCGTACACCTACTTTATATGTGTGTAGTTTTAATGATAAGGCCACTTGATATTAATTCGCTTTGTTCTATCCATGATACAATAATACTTATTAATAATATTAATATAATTTAATATAAATTAATATTAATAATATTAATATAAATTAATAATATTAATAATACTTATTATTGTGTCATGATTCTATCTAGCGCAAAATACTTAATCATGCTTTTACACACGCTAATAAATCTTTCAAGTATCGCAGCATTTACATTTGCAAGGCAGAGATGAGGCCACGAACCTCAACAAATTTCCTTTTTCTTCTTTTCCCATAAAAACAAACAAATTATACAGAAACCACTACATACATACTAAATTTGACAGCTTTTGTCCTAACATAATTGTACTGTCTTGTATTTAAACATCAATTTGCAAACACGACCCAGAACACTAACATTTACTGTCCACACAGTAATTTTTTGTGTTAGCAACCGATTTTGACAATTGCGAACACAATAATTTCCAAACTTACAATAATTGCTCTGTCTTGTGTTTAAACATCAATTCCAAACATGTGCCTGAACACTAACATTTACAGTCCATTCAGTAATATTTTGTGTTAGCAACAGATTTTGACAATTGCGAACACAATAATTTCCAAACTTACAACTCGTCTTCCTGACACTGCGACCAGACGTGCAATTTTTATTTTTGAACATAAGAAATAACGTTGGCAGAATGACGTCACAAAAAATTTCTGTGTTGAAAGTTCTATTAAGAGCTGCGTAAACGTAGTAACGTTTGGCCACAATTTGTATATATTCGTGTAGTAAATTTACACGGCATTTTATACATTTTTCATATATTTCACTTAATTGTTTTTGTATTTATAAAAATTTTATAGATATGAACATAAATAATGTGCAAATAATTAAAGAACAATTTAAATAATTTTTACTTGCTTTCTTTTTTTTCTATAAAAACAAGCAAATTATACAGAAACCACTACATACATACTAAATTTGACAGCTTGTGTCCTAACATAATTGCTCTGGAATGTGTTTGAACATTAATTTCCAAATATGTGTCCGAACACTAACATTTACTGACCACACAGTCATTTTTTGTGTTAGCAACAGGTTTTGACAATTGCAAACACAAACATTTCCAAACTTATGTCTCGTCAAGACCCGGTATATGAGACATAAGTTTGTGTTAGCAACAGGTTTTGACAATTGCAAACACAAACATTTCCAAACTTATGTCTCGTCAAGACCCGGTGTGAGACATAAGTTTGAAAATTGTTGTGTTAGCAATTGTCAAAATTCTGTCCTAACACAAGAAATTGACGTGTAGACTGAATGGGTTTCTTTTCTAACACATGTTTGGAAATCAATGTTAAAAAACCAGTCCGAAGAAATGTGTTAGAACACAAGCTATCAAATTTAATATACGATTTTTTGAGATTGTTTGATTTTATGGAAAAAAAAGAATAAAGGAAGTTAATAAATAAATGTTTTAGACGTTTTTTAATTATTTGTGCATTATTTATATTCATATTCATAACATTTTTACAAACAGACAAATAATAAAGTGAAATATATAAAAAAATTACAAAATGCCGTGGTAGATGGGCATTATTTTGTTTGAAAGTATTGTGCCATTTATCGCATAGTATATTGTATAATCGATGACCCGCTTTAGAGATAACATAGTTTTGACATTTCGTTACCTTACTATTGGTTTGCTGCTTATCAATACTTTTTCCAATGTTTATGGCTAAAACCAATAAGGTGACGATTTTCTGTAATACTTATTCATATATT
>CATQFL010000122.1:0-24890 GCA_956483635.1 Panzeria rudis | reverse complement strand
TATATATATATATATATATATATATATATATATATATATATATATATATTTATATTTATATATATATATATATATATATATATATATATATATATATATATATATATATATATATATATATATATATATATATATATATATATATATATATATATATATATATATATATATATATATATATATATATATATATATATATATATATATATATATATATATATATATATATATATATATATATATATATATATATATATATATATATATATATATATATATATATATATATATATATATATATATATATATATATATATATATATATATATATATATATATATATATATATATATATATATATATATATATATATATATATATATATATATATATATATATATATATATATATATATATATATATATATATATATATATATATATATATATATATATATATATATATATATATATATATATATATATATATATATATATATATATATATATATATATATATATATATATATATATATATATATATATATATATATATATATATATATATATATATATATATATATATATATATATATATATATATATATATATATATATATATATATATATATATATATATATATATAAATTTGTTGTTTGTTTGTTTTTTTTTTTGATTGATGCAAATATTATATATAAACAATTATTTATTTCTTCTTAAGATAAGTTTTAGTTTTACGATATTTTGAATAGATTCTTAGGAATAAAATTTTTTTAAATTATTTTTGTGTATGCATTTAGTTTTTGTTTTATCAATTTCTATGATGACATTTAAGTCATCTATGTCTAATATCTTGTATGGACCCTTATATGGAGCTTCTAATTTTTTTCTGTTTCCAGTTTTAACTAAAACTTAGTCTCCTATTTTTAGTTCTATTTTGTTCTGTTTTCTTTCAGATCCTAATTTTTTCTGATTCTTTACATTCGAAATAATGTCTTTTGCCTTCTGCAATGAGTAACGAAGTCTAATCTTGAGTCCATTTAGGTAGCTATCGAGGTTGTAAATTTTTTTAGGGTTATTCAATTCGTCACTTGGTAGTCTAGGTAGTTTTCCGTATACTAATTCAAATGGAGTATATTCAGTGTCTACGTTAGGAGTCGTGGTAAAGGCAAAAGCGAAGTATGATATCCTTTCATGCCAATGGTTGTCTTCAACGAAATTTAGGAAATATTCATTCAGAACACGATGGTTTCGTTCTATTGTTCCCAAAGTTTCATGAGGGTAAGGTGTCGAAAAGTTCTGTTTTATTTTTAATACTACACAAATTTGTTTCATTAACTCGTTAGTGAATTCTGTCCCTCTATCAGTTTTGAGAATGTAAAATAGACCGTATTTTAATATGACCTGTTCTACTAGTGTTCTTGCTACAGTCTTGGCATCCTTTGATTCAATTGGATAAGCTATAACGTATTTAGTCAGTTCGCATTGCATTGTAAGTATATATCTAAAGTTGCCTGAAGGTCTTAGTGGTCCAACTGTGTCCATTACTATAATGTCAAAACTATTTGATGGTGTATCTGTTACTGAAAACGGTTCTTTTGTATACCTTACTTGTTTGTTTTTTTGGCATGACTCACATGATCTTATGTAGCTTTTAACCATTTTGTTCATATTTTTCCAAACGAATCTCTGTTTCAATTTGATTAATGTCTTTCTTATTCCGAAATGTCCACTATAAGGTGCGTTATGAAATTCTTCAATTATTCTGTATTGTTTTATAATATCATTAATTCTCTTTGGCATTCTATATATAATTATGTCGACTTCATTATTTTTCACTTTATTATATTCTTCTTTAAATTTTTCGGCCGTTATATATTTAAAAGTTTCATCATTATTATATAGTACGTACTTTTTAAATCTTAATTTCTTTAATTTCAATAAAAGTTTCTCCATAAATGTTTCTGAAAACATAGGATTTTTATTTTTATTGCATATCACGCGTGTAATTTTATCATTATTTATATTCTGCAGATTGTTATTATCATTATTCTCATATATAAATTTTAATCTTTGAAGCTTCTTTATATCATTTATTGACGTGCAATCCCACATATGGAGGTGATCAGTCTCCTCTTGAGATATGCTATCCTTTTTCTTATTCTCGATTTCTACATTCTTTTTATCTTTTATATTCTTGTTATGAATGTTACGCGTTATTGCCAGAGTTTTTCTTTCTTTTTCATCAATACAGTGTAGAATCATTTCTTTTAATATATTTGAATTTATTTCAATACGAGATAACGCGTCCGCGTTAGTGTTGTTGGCTCCTTTTTTGTATATTTTGTCAAAGTCATAATCCGATAGTTCAAGTCGGATTCTAGTTAGTTTTGAGGAAGGGTTTTTATGTGAGAATAAGGCAATGAGAGGCCTGTGGTCTATCACGACAGTGAATTTTCTTCCATATATATATGGTCTAAAAAATTGTATGCCCCAATAAATTCCTAATAATTCTTTCTCTATAACAGATTTGTTCTTTTCGTGTCTATTTAGTGATCTGCTTGCATACGATATTGGCAAGTCGTTACCGATTTCGCCTTGCGATAGTATAGCTCCCAAAGCTACGTTTGAGGCGTCTGTGGTTAGTACAAATGGTTTCTCAAAATCAGGATATTGTAATATAGGTGGATTTTTTAATCTGTCTCTTAATGTGTCAAATGCGCTTTGGCAATCTTCTGTCCAGTTAAATTTGACTTTCTTTTTCAGTAAATTATTTAAGCAGTTTGCAATTTTAGCAAAATCCGGTATAAATCGTCTATAGTAATTACAGAAAGCTATAAATTTTCTGACGTCATCTGAATTTTTTGGAATAGGATATTGTTCAATTATTTTATATTTTGATGGATCAGTTTTAATACCATCTTTTGTAATAAGATGTCCCAAATATAGGACTTCAGGTTTTAAGAAACAGCATTTTTCTGCATTTAATTTCAAATTGTATTGTTTTAGTCTTTCAAATACTTTTAAAAGATTTTCGTTGTGGTGTTTAAGGCTACATCCAAAAACAATTATATCATCCACATATAGAAATGCTTCTGATTGTAATCCCGATAATGCTATGGTAATCATTCTCTGAAAACTGTTTGATGATATTTTCAGTCCAAAAGGTAATCTATTATATTGATAGTGACCGTTACTAGTTGAAAATGCTGTAAGTGGTCTTGATGTTGTATCTAGTTCTATCTGGTGAAAAGAATTTGTCATGTCAAGAGTTGAAAAATATTTTGCTCGTCCTAGTTTGTCTAAAACATCTTCCAATCTTGGTAGGGGAAATTTGTCGCTTACGATTTTATCATTTAAACGTCTGTAATCTACAACCAATCGCCATTTCTTTTTGTCGTCTTGTCCTTTTTTTGGTACTTATAATAAAGGGGAATTATATGGACTAATTGATGGTTCTATTATATTTTCATGTAATAAATTCTGTACTTGTCTGTCTATTTCTTTTAGTTGAGTTTGTGGTAGACGATAATTTTTTGTATATATAGGCCTATTATCCTTTAGTTCTATATTTTGTTTGTAGAAATTATTAGTTGTAGTAAAGGGCTTTCTGTTGTTCATCATCAAAATTTTCGAATATAATTGTCCTCAGCAGTTTCTGGAATCTTTCTTCTGAATAATTGTTTTCATTTTGGTCAGTAGCTTTATAAATGTGATAATGTTGCAAAGGTATTGTAGCTAGTTTGAGTAATGATAGTCGAATAGGTGTTTCTAAAGTATTGAGTATCTTAATATGACGATTACCATTTTTTGGTATTATCGTATTTGCTACAAAAACTCCTTTTTCTATTTCCTTATTACATACTACACTATCTTCAGTTATGTCAACATCGACGTGTACTATTTTTTCGCTTCTTGGTGGTATTATTATATTCCTTAATTGTTTAATATTACTTTCTATGGGAATCATTATATTCTCTTCATTTATTCAACTATTAAAAATGTATCTATCGTAATCAATCATACAGTTATATTTGTAAAAGAAATCCATCCCTAAAATTCCATCTGTTTTGATTGGGAAGTTGCTGTTCACTAGATAAAATTGATGTTTCAATTCTTGTTCTCCCATTATTAATTCTAATTCAGTTGATCCAAGTGTTTCTATATAGTCCTTTGTTATGCCTTTTAATCTAAAAATATCTTGCTCAAATATATTATATCCGTGAATTACATTTTCTTTACAAAGTGATATATCGGAACCTGTATCTATTAAGAAAGTCAGGTTATATGTTAGGTTTTTGATAGTTAGAAAAATGAAATTAGTTCTGTTGGTAGTTATTGTGTAAATCTTTAATTTTCCCTCTCTGGAGATTCGTTCCGATTCTCCAGGGGTTCTTCGTTTCCCTGTTGGTTTATTATTCTTACATTAGGGTGTTATGTCTTTGGTTTGTATTATTTCTATCGTATATGCTACGATTGATTATACTTCTGTTTTGATTGTAAAAATTCCTGTTACTACCGTTATTATTGTTATTGTAATGGTCGTAGTTGTTATTATATCTGTTGTTATTAGTGTTAAAATCTTGTCTTCTTTGATTGTTATATCTATTTGTTCTTTGATTGTTGTATCTATTTGTTTTTTGATTGTTGTAACTATTTGTTCTTTGATTGTTGTATCTATTCGTATTTGTTCTTTTGTTGTTGTAGTTTTTATTGTTATTGTAACTGTATCGGTTACTTATATGAAAAATGTCTAATCTATTTGTTGTCTGCACTAATCTTTCCTGTGTGCTAGCTATTTCATATGCTTGTGTCAGTGTTTTGGGTTGTGCTGCCATGCCACTCAGAAACCTGTTCCGTAACTATATTCAGATATTAACTCCAGCTTAACTGGTATTTATAGCATTAAAATATAAGTGCCCCTGTGGTCGAGTGGTTGTGTATTAGCCTGTCATGCCGGAGGTTGTTGGTTCAAATCCTATCAAAGACACTGCTTAAAAATAAAATACAGTTTCTACTTGGATTTGTAACAATAAAAACATAGATTAATCGATAATTACAGCTGAATTTTGGAATAATATTTATATAATCTATATTATTCTACACCGATTAGGACTCCATAAGATAGCTCAGAGACAAGTTACAAGGTGCATACAAGGTATCAATTAACCCCATCCTAGGCCATCCCCATGTAAAAGTGGCTGGTCAGCTTCATAGGAAGTGTTAGAACTCGGACTGGTTCCTACCACCTGGGGACCGGTCACGTGACTTGTTTTGCGTCAGTTCCATTTACCAAAGGGTATGTATACGTATATGCATAAGCATATATACAATATGGGTGATTCTCATATACAATGTTTTTTTCGTGTCCTTCGAAAGCATAGTAAAATATTTCTTAAAATGAACGCACACATGCGAAAATAAAATCTGCTCCTGCGTAATTTAAAATATAATATAAAAACTAAGAACGAAAATAGTCTTTATAATTTCTTCATAAAAAATGACATGTCCGAAGTGCATGCTACTGATTTTCCACATTAAGAAATTATGAATTTGGTCGAAAAACGACAATAAATTTATAACGGGCATCAAATATTTGCATTTGCTTTTCATATATTACACATCAAATATTTGAAAAATAATAGGGATTATAATTTTGTTTAATAAATTGCTGTTGTCTGCAGCTTTCTATATTGAGTTATTCTTTTTTAGTATTATTAATTACTCAGTTTAATTGCTAAAATAGCATTAACAACATATTTCAAAATAACAACGTAGGTTTGTCATTCTAAACATTTAAAAGTTTTGGAACTTTGTCAAATATTATTATATATCAAAAGGTTTCATCAATCAAACATGGTTTGTATCCTTAAAATGTATCGATTGTTAGCAATTGTTTTTTATTTTATATGAAAATTTTTAGTAAATTTATTGGGTGTTGCGTTGACAAAACTCTTAAATATAAGTTATCTGTAAATTTTAGGACGATAAAAAAAGCTACTAGCAGTGGAAAGACAGAAACGATATGCGTTTAGAAACGGCTGATTTGCTTCAAAACTATTTCGATTCAGCCGCTCTGTGGGTTGCTATATTTCCGAAAAAAGTATTAGTATTTAGTAAAAATAATATTAAAATAATGACTATCTTAAATATAAACAATAAAAATCTTTAATAATAGTCATGGGTAAGTGAAAAAGGATATTGAAGTGATTATATGTGTGTGTTTATATTTAAGTATTTGCTGAGCACTACTGCCGCATTAATTGAGCATAAAAAATGCCCTTTGAGAAAAAATCTGAAAAACACTTGTTTGTAGTTAGTCAAAATTAATTCTAAAATTTATTTATAAAAGTACTTGCTTATATACTAAAATATTCATTTTGTCAGCAATATTAGTTATTAATAATAATATATTCCCACGATTCATTTGCGCAAATATATTTTCATTAAAAACATTAGTTTCTGCTGACCAATCATAAAGTGCATTGACTTACAAATGCATGTGAACTTATTTTAAAGAACAAAGTTACTTTAAATAAGGTTCTTAAATTACTACAGTGGTGAGCGTAAGTGTACATGCATTATATATTACTAACAGTGGTGAGCATAAGTGTACACACACTACACCCTCACCCTTTTGAATTTGGGTATTATTTAAAATAAAAATGTTAATAAATGAATTTAAAATTATTGTGTATTATGTGTATATAATAGATTTAAAGATATATGTTTATATAAGTTCCTACTTTTTATTTGTTATATATATGTATATATATATATATATATATATATATATATATATATATATATATATATATATATATATATATATATATATATATATATATATATATATATATATATATATATATATATATATATATATATATATATATATATATATATATATATATATATATATATATATATATATATATATATATATATATATATATATATATATATAAATTTTTTGTTTGTTTGTTTTTTTTTTGATTGATGCAAATATTATATATAAACAATTATTTATTTCTTCTTAAGATAAGTTTTAGTTTTACGATATTTTGAATAGATTCTTAGGAATAAAATTTTTTAAAATTATTTTTGTGTATGCATTTAGTTTTTGTTTTATCAATTTCTATGATGACATTTAAGTCATCTATGTCTAATATCTTGTATGGACCCTTATATGGAGCTTCTAATTTTTTTCTGTTTCCAATTTTACCTAAAACTTAGTCTCCTATTTTTAGTTCTATTTTGTTCTGTTTTCTTTCAGATCCTAATTTTTTCTGATTCTTTACATTCGAAATAATGTCTTTTGCCTTCTGCAATGAGTAACGAAGTCTAATCTTGAGTCCATTTAGGTAGCTATCGAGGTTGTAAATTTTTTTAGGGTTATTCAATTCGTCACTTGGTAGTCTAGGTAGTTTTCCGTATACTAATTCAAATGGAGTATATTCAGTGTCTACGTTAGGAGTCGTGTTAAAGGCAAAAGCGAAGTATGATATCCTTTCATGCCAATGGTTGTCTTCAACGAAATTTAGGAAATATTCATTCAGAACACGATGGTTTCGTTCTATTGTTCCCAAAGTTTCATGAGGGTAAGGTGTCGAAAAGTTCTGTTTTATTTTTAATACTACACAAATTTGTTTCATTAACTCGTTAGTGAATTCTGTCCCTCTATCAGTTTTGAGAATGTAAAATAGACCGTATTTTAATATGACCTGTTCTACTAGTGTTCTTGCTACAGTCTTGGCATCCTTTGATTCAATTGGATAAGCTATAACGTATTTAGTCAGTTCGCATTGCATTGTAAGTATATATCTAAAGTTGCCTGAAGGTCTTAGTGGTCCAACTGTGTCCATTACTATAATGTCAAAACTATTTGATGGTGTATCTGTTACTGAAAACGGTTCTTTTGTATACCTTACTTGTTTGTTTTTTTGGCATGACTCACATGATCTTATGTAGCTTTTAACCATTTTGTTCATATTTTTCCAAACGAATCTCTGTTTCAATTTGATTAATGTCTTTCTTATTCCGAAATGTCCACTATAAGGTGCGTTATGAAATTCTTCAATTATTCTGTATTGTTTTATAATATCATTAATTCTCTTTGGCATTCTATATATAATTATGTCGACTTCATTATTTTTCACTTTATTATATTCTTCTTTAAATTTTTCGGCCGTTATATATTTAAAAGTTTCATCATTATTATATAGTACGTACTTTTTAAATCTTAATTTCTTTAATTTCAATAAAAGTTTCTCCATAAATGTTTCTGAAAACATAGGATTTTTATTTTTATTGCATATCACGCGTGTAATTTTATCATTATTTATATTCTGCAGATTGTTATTATCATTATTCTCATATATAAATTTTAATCTTTGAAGCTTCTTTATATCATTTATTGACGTGCAATCCCACATATGGAGGTGATCAGTCTCCTCTTGAGATATGCTATCCTTTTTCTTATTCTCGATTTCACATTCTTTTTATCTTTTATATTCTTGTTATGAATGTTACGCGTTATTGCCAGAGTTTTTCTTTCTTTTTCATCAATACAGTGTGGAATCATTTATTTTAATATATTTGAATTTATTTCAATACGAGATAACGCGTCCGCGTTAGTGTTGTTGACTCCTTTTTTGTATATTTTGTCAAAGTCATAATCCGATAGTTCAAGTCGGATTCTAGTTAGTTTTGAGGAAGGGTTTTTATGTGAGAATAAGGCAATGAGAGGCCTATGGTCTATCACGACAGTGAATTTTCTTCCATATATATATGGTCTAAAAAATTGTATGCCCCAATAAATTCCTAATAATTCTTTCTCTATAACAGGTTTGTTCTTTTCGTGTCTATTTAGTGATCTGCTTGCATACGATATTGGCAAGTCGTTACCGATTTCGCCTTGCGGTAGTATAGCTCCCAAAGCTACGTTTGAGGCGTCTGTGGTTAGTACAAATGGTTTCTCAAAATCAGGATATTGTAATATAGGTGGATTTTTTAATCTGTCTCTTAATGTGTCAAATGCGCTTTGGCAATCTTCTGTCCAGTTAAATTTGACTTTCTTTTTCAGTAAATTATTTAAGCAGTTTGCAATTTTAGCAAAATCCGGTATAAATCGTCTATAGTAATTACAGAGAGCTATAAATTTTCTGACGTCATCTGAATTTTTTGGAATAGGATATTGTTCAATTATTTTATATTTTGATGGATCAGTTTTAATACCATCTTTTGTAATAAGATGTCCCAAATATAGGACTTCAGGTTTTAAGAAACAGCATTTTTCTGAATTTAATTTCAAATTGTATTGTTTTAGTCTTTCAAATACTTTTAAAAGATTTTCGTTGTGGTGTTTAAGGCTACATCCAAAAACAATTATATCATCCACATATAGAAATGCTTCTGATTGTAATCCCGATAATGCTATGGTAATCATTCTCTGAAAACTGTTTGATGATATTTTCAGTCCAAAAGGTAATAGTGACCGTTACTAGTTGAAATTGCTGTAAGTGGTCTTGATGTTGTATCTAGTTCTATCTGGTGAAAAGAATTTGTCATGTCAAGAGTTGAAAAATATTTTGCTCGTCCTAGTTTGTCTAAAACATCTTCCAATCTTGGTAGGGGAAATTTGTCGCTTACGATTTTATCATTTAAACGTCTGTAATCTACAACCAATCGCCATTTCTTTTTGTCGTCTTGTCCTTTTTTTGGTACTAATAATAAAGGGGAATTATATGGACTAATTGATGGTTCTATTATATTTTCATGTAATAAATTCTGTACTTGTCTGTCTATTTCTTTTAGTTGAGTTTGTGGTAGACGATAATTTTTTGTATATATATGCCTATTATCCTTTAGTTCTATATTTTGTTTGTAGAAATTATTAGTTGTAGTAAAGGGCTTTCTGTTGTTCATCATCAAAATTTTCGAATATAATTGTCCTCAGCAGTTGCTGGAATCTTTCTTCTGAATAATTGTTTTCATTTTGGTCAGTAGCTTTATAAATGTGATAATGTTGCAAAGGTATTGTAGCTAGTTTGAGTAATGATAGTCGAATAGGTGTTTCTAAAGTATTGAGTATCTTAATATGACGATTACCATTTTTTGGTATTATCGTATTTGCTACAAAAACTCCTTTTCCTATTTCCTTATTACATACTACACTATCTTCAGTTATGTCAACATCGACGTGTACTATTTTTTCGCTTCTTGGTGGTATTATTATATTCCTTAATTGTTTAATATTACTTTCTATGGGAATCATTATATTCTCTTCATTTATACAACTATTAAAAATGTATCTATCGTAATCAATTATACACTTATATTTGTAAAAGAAATCCATCCCTAAAATTCCATCTGTTTTGATTGGGAAGTTGCTGTTCACTAGATAAAATTTATGTTTCAATTCTTGTTCTCCCATTATTAATTCTAATTCAGTTGATCCAAGTGTTTCTATATAGTCCTTTGTTATGCCTTTTAATCTAAAAATATCTTGCTCAAATATATTATATCCGTGAATTACATTTTCTTTACAAAGTGATATATCGGAACCTGTATCTATTAAGAAAGTCAGGTTATATGTTAGGTTTTTGATAGTTAGGAAAATAAAATTAGTTCTGTTGGTAGTTATTGTGTAAATCTTTAATTTTCCCTCTCTGGAGATTCGTTCCGATTCTCCAGGGGTTCTTCGTTTCCCTGTTGGTTTATTATTCTTACATTAGGGTTGTTATGTCTTTGGTTTGTATTATTTCTATCATATATGCTACGATTGATTATACTTCTGTTTTGATTGTAAAAATTCCTGTTACTACCGTTATTATTGTTATTGTAATGGTCGTAGTTGTTATTATATCTGTTGTTATTAGTGTTAAAATCTTGTCTTCTTTGATTGTTATATCTATTTGTTCTTTGATTGTTGTATCTATTTGTTTTTTGATTGTTGTAACTATTTGTTCTTTGATTGTTGTATCTATTCGTATTTGTTCTTTTGTTGTTGTAGTTTTTATTGTTATTGTAACTGTATCGGTTACTTATATGAAAAATGTCTAATCTATTTGTTGTCTGCACTAATCTTTCCTGTGTGCTAGCTATTTCATATGCTTGTGTCAATGTTTTGGGTTGTGCTGCCATGCCACTCAGAAACCTGTTCCGTAACTATATTCAGATATTAACTCCAGCTTAACTGGTATTTATAGCATTAAAATATAAGTGCCCCTGTGGTCGAGTGGGTAGTGTATTAGCCTGTCATGCCGGAGGTTGTTGGTTCAAATCCTATCAAAGACACTGCTTAAAAATAAAATACAGTTTCTACTTGGATTTGTAACAATAAAAACATAGATTAATCGATAATTACAGCTGAATTTTGGAATAATATTTATATAATCTATATTATTCTACACCGATTAGGACTCCATATGATAGCTCAGAGACAAGTTACAAGGTGCATACAAGGTATCAATTAACCCCATCCTAGGCCATCCCCATGTAAAAGTGGCTGGTCAGCTTCATAGGAAGTGTTAGAACTCGGACTGGTTCCTACCACCTGGGGACCGGTCACGTGACTTGTTTTGCGTCAGTTCCATTTACCAAAGGGTATGTATACGTATATGCATAAGCATATATACAATATGGGTGATTCTCATATACAATGTTTTTTTCGTGTCCTTCGAAAGCATAGTAAAATATTTCTTAAAATGAACGCACACATGCGAAAATAAAATCTGCTCCTGCGTAATTTAAAATATAATATAAAAACTAAGAACGAAAATAGTCTTTATAATTTCTTCATAAAAAATGACATGTCCGAAGTGCATGCTACTGATTTTCCACATTAAGAAATTATGAATTTGGTCGAAAAACGACAATAAATTTATAACGGGCATCAAATATTTGCATTTGCTTTTCATATATTACACATCAAATATTTGAAAAATAATAGGGATTATAATTTTGTTTAATAAATTGCTGTTGTCTGCAGCTTTCTATATTGAGTTATTCTTTTTTAGTATTATTAATTACTCAGTTTAAGTGCTAAAATAGCATTAACAACATATTTCAAAATAACAACGTAGGTTTGTCATTCTAAACATTTAAAAGTTTTGGAACTTTGTCAAATATTATTATATATCAAAAGGTTTCATCAATCAAACATGGTTTGTATCCTTAAAATGTATCGATTGTTAGCAATAGTTTTTTATTTTATATGAAAATTTTTAGTAAATTTATTGGGTGTTGCGTTGACAAAACTTTTAAATATAAGTTATCTGTAAATTTTAGGACGATAAAAAAAGCTACTAGCAGTGGAAAGACAGAAACGAAATAAAGAGCATTATGCGTTTAGAAACGGCTGATTTGCTTCAAAACTATTTCGATTCAGCCGCTCTGTGGGTTGCTATATTTCCGAAAAAAGTATTAGTATTTAGTAAAAATAATATTAAAATAATGACTATCTTAAATATAAACAATAAAAATCTTTAATAATAGTCATGGGTAAGTGAAAAAGGATATTGAAGTGATTATATGTGTGTGTTTATATTTAAGTATTTGCTGAGCACTACTGCCGCATTAATTGAGCATAAAAAATGCCCTTTGAGAAAAAATCTGAAAAACACTTGTTTGTAGTTAGTCAAAATTAATTCTAAAATTTATTTATAAAAGTACTTGCTTATATACTAAAATATTCATTTTGTCAGCAATATTAGTTATTAATAATAATATATTCCCACGATTCATTTGCACAAATATATTTTCATTAAAAACATTAGTTTCTGCTGACCAATCATAAAGTGCATTGATTTACAAATGCATGTGAACTTATTTTAAAGAACAAAGTTACTTTAAATAAGGTTCTTAAATTAATACAGTGGTGAGCGTAAGTGTACATGCATTATATATTACTAACAGTGGTGAGCATAAGTGTACACACACTACACCCTCAACCTTTTGAATTTGGGTATTATTTAATATAAAAATGTTAATAAATGAATTTAAAATTATTGTGTATTATGTGTATATAATAGATTTAAAGATATATGTTTATATAAGTTCCTACTTTTTATTTGTTATATATATGTATATATATATATATATATATATATATATATATATATAATATATATATATATATATATATATATATATATATATATATATATATATATATATATATATATATATATATATATATATATATATATATATATATATATATATATATATATATATATATATATATATATATATATATATATATATATATATATATATATATATATATATATATATATATATATATATATATATATATATATATATATATATATATATATATATATATATATATATATATATATATATATATATATATATATATATATATATATATATATATATATATATATATATATATATATATATATATATATATATATATATATATATATATATATATATATATATATATATATATATATATATATATATATATATATATATATATATATATATATATATATATATATATATATATATATATATATATATATATATATATATATATATATATAAATTTTTTGTTTGTTTGTTTTTTTTTTTGATTGATGCAAATATTATATATAAACAATTATTTATTTCTTCTTAAGATAAGTTTTAGTTTTACGATATTTTGAATAGATTCTTAGGAATAAAATTTTTTAAAATTATTTTTGTGTATGCATTTAGTTTTTGTTTTATCAATTTCTATGATGACATTTAAGTCATCTATGTCAAATATCTTGTATGGACCCTTATATGGAGCTTCTAATTTTTTTCTGTTTCCAGTTTTAACTAAAACTTAGTCTCCTATTTTTAGTTCTATTTTGTTCTGTTTTCTTTCAGATCCTAATTTTTTCTGATTCTTTACATTCGAAATAATGTCTTTTGCCTTCTGCAATGAGTAACGAAGTCTAATCTTGAGTCCATTTAGGTAGCTATCGAGGTTGTAAATTTTTTTAGGGTTATTCAATTCGTCACTTGGTAGTCTAGGTAGTTTTCCGTATACTAATTCAAATGGCGTATATTCAGTGTCTACGTTAGGAGTCGTGTTAAAGGCAAAAGCGAAGTATGATATCCTTTCATGCCAATGGTTGTCTTCAACGAAATTTAGGAAATATTCATTCAGAACACGATGGTTTCGTTCTATTGTTCCCAAAGTTTCATGAGGGTAAGGTGTCGAAAAGTTCTGTTTTATTTTTAATACTACACAAATTTGTTTCATTAACTCGTTAGTGAATTCTGTCCCTCTATCAGTTTTGAGAATGTAAAATAGACCGTATTTTAATATGACCTGTTCTACTAGTGTTCTTGCTACAGTCTTGGCATCCTTTGATTCAATTGGATAAGCTATAACGTATTTAGTCAGTTCGCATTGCATTGTAAGTATATATCTAAAGTTGCCTGAAGGTCTTAGTGGTCCAACTGTGTCCATTACTATAATGTCAAAACTATTTGATGGTGTATCTGTTACTGAAAACGGTTCTTTTGTATACCTTACTTGTTTGTTTTTTTGGCATGACTCACATGATCTTATGTAGCTTTTAACCATTTTGTTCATATTTTTCCAAACGAATCTCTGTTTCAATTTGATTAATGTCTTTCTTATTCCGAAATGTCCACTATAAGGTGCATTATGAAATTCTTCAATTATTCTGTATTGTTTTATAATATCATTAATTCTCTTTGGCATTCTATATATAATTATGTCGACTTCATTATTTTTCACTTTATTATATTCTTCTTTAAATTTTTCGGCCGTTATATATTTAAAAGTTTCATCATTATTATATAGTACGTACTTTTTAAATCTTAATTTCTTTAATTTCAATAAAAGTTTCTCCATAAATGTTTCTGAAAACATAGGATTTTTATTTTTATTGCATATCACGCGTGTAATTTTATCATTATTTATATTCTGCAGATTGTTATTATCATTATTCTCATATATAAATTTTAATCTTTGAAGCTTCTTTATATCATTTATTGACGTGCAATCCCACATATGGAGGTGATCAGTCTCCTCTTGAGATATGCTATCCTTTTTCTTATTCTCGATTTCTACATTCTTTTTATCTTTTATATTCTTGTTATGAATGTTACGCGTTATTGCCAGAGTTTTTCTTTCTTTTTCATCAATACAGTGTAGAATCATTTCTTTTAATATATTTGAATTTATTTCAATACGAGATAACGCGTCCGCGTTAGTGTTGTTGGCTCCTTTTTTGTATATTTTGTCAAAGTCATAATCCGATAGTTCAAGTCGGATTCTAGTTAGTTTTGAGGAAGGGTTTTTATGTGAGAATAAGGCAATGAGAGGCCTGTGGTCTATCACGACAGTGAATTTTCTTCCATATATATATGGTCTAAAAAATTGTATGCCCCAATAAATTCCTAATAATTCTTTCTCTATAACAGATTTGTTCTTTTCGTGTCTATTTAGTGATCTGCTTGCATACGATATTGGCAAGTCGTTACCGATTTCGCCTTGCGATAGTATAGCTCCCAAAGCTACGTTTGAGGCGTCTGTGGTTAGTACAAATGGTTTCTCAAAATCAGGATATTGTAATATAGGTGGATTTTTTAATCTGTCTCTTAATGTGTCAAATGCGCTTTGGCAATCTTCTGTCCAGTTAAATTTGACTTTCTTTTTCAGTAAATTATTTAAGCAGTTTGCAATTTTAGCAAAATCCGGTATAAATCGTCTATAGTAATTACAGAAAGCTATAAATTTTCTGACGTCATCTGAATTTATTGGAATAGGATATTGTTCAATTATTTTATATTTTGATGGATCAGTTTTAATACCATCTTTTGTAATAAGATGTCCCAAATATAGGACTTCAGGTTTTAAGAAACAGCATTTTTCTGCATTTAATTTCAAATTGTATTGTTTTAGTCTTTCAAATACTTTTAAAAGATTTTCGTTGTGGTGTTTAAGGCTACATCCAAAAACAATTATATCATCCACATATAGAAATGCTTCTGATTGTAATCCCGATAATGCTATGGTAATCATTCTCTGAAAACTGTTTGATGATATTTTCAGTCCAAAAGGTAATAGTGACCGTTACTAGTTGAAAATGCTGTAAGTGGTCTTGATGTTGTATCTAGTTCTATCTGGTGAAAAGAATTTGTCATATCAAGAGTTGAAAAATATTTTGCTCGTCCTAGTTTGTCTAAAACATCTTCCAATCTTGGTAGGGGAAATTTGTCGCTTACGATTTTATCATTTAAACGTCTGTAATCTACAACCAATCGCCATTTCTTTTTGTCGTCTTGTCCTTTTTTTGGTACTAATAGTAAAGGGGAATTATATGGACTAATTGATGGTTCTATTATATTTTCTTGTAATAAATTCTGTACTTGTCTGTCTATTTCTTTTAGTTGAGTTTGTGGTAGACGATAATTTTTTGTATATATAGGCCTATTATCCTTTAGTTCTATATTTTGTTTGTAGAAATTATTAGTTGTAGTAAAGGGGTTTCTGTTGTTCATCATCAAAATTATCGAATATAATTGTCCTCAGCAGTTACTGGAATCTTTCTTCTGAATAATTGTTTTCATTTTGGTCAGTAGCTTTATAAATGTGATAATGTTGCAAAGGTATTGTAGCTAGTTTGAGTAATGATAGTCGAATAGGTGTTTCTAAAGTATTGAGTATCTTAATATGACGATTACCATTTTTTGGTATTATCGTATTTACTACAAAAACTCCTTTTTCTATTTCCTTATTACATACTACACTATCTTCAGTTATGTCAACATCGACGTGTACTATTTTTTCGCTTCTTGGTGGTATTATTATATTCCTTAATTGTTTAATATTACTTTCTATGGGAATCATTATATTCTCTTCATTTATACAACTATTAAAAATGTATCTATCGTAATCAATTATACACTTATATTTGTAAAAGAAATCCATCCCTAAAATTCCATCTGTTTTGATTGGGAAGTTGCTGTTCACTAGATAAAATTTATGTTTCAATTCTTGTTCTCCCATTATTAATTCTAATTCAGTTGATCCAAGTGTTTCTATATAGTCCTTTGTTATGCCTTTTAATCTAAAAATATCTTGCTCAAATATATTATATCCGTGAATTACATTTTCTTTACAAAGTGATATATCGGAACCTGTATCTATTAAGAAAGTCAGGTTATATGTTAGGTTTTTGATAGTTAGGAAAATAAAATTAGTTCTGTTGGTAGTTATTGTGTAAATCTTTCATTTTCCCTCTCTGGAGATTCGTTCCGATTCTCCAGGGGTTCTTCGTTTCCCTGTTGGTTTATTATTCTTACATTAGGGTTGTTATGTCTTTGGTTTGTATTATTTCTATCGTATATGCTACGATTGATTATACTTCTGTTTTGATTGTAAAAATTCCTGTTACTACCGTTATTATTGTTATTGTAATGGTCGTAGTTGTTATTATATCTGTTGTTATTAGTGTTAAAATCTTGTCTTCTTTGATTGTTATATCTATTTGTTCTTTGATTGTTGTATCTATTTGTTTTTTGATTGTTGTAACTATTTGTTCTTTGATTGTTGTATCTATTCGTATTTGTTCTTTTGTTGTTGTAGTTTTTATTGTTATTGTAACTGTATCGGTTACTTATATGAAAAATGTCTAATCTATTTGTTGTCTGCACTAATCTTTCCTGTGTGCTAGCTATTTCATATGCTTGTGTCAATGTTTTGGGTTGTGCTGCCATGCCACTCAGAAACCTGTTCCGTAACTATATTCAGATATTAACTCCAGCTTAACTGGTATTTATAGCATTAAAATATAAGTGCCCCTGTGGTCGAGTGGGTAGTGTATTAGCCTGTCATGCCGGAGGTTGTTGGTTCAAATCCTATCAAAGACACTGCTTAAAAATAAAATACAGTTTCTACTTGGATTTGTAACAATAAAAACATAGATTAATCGATAATTACAGCTGAATTTTGGAATAATATTTATATAATCTATATTATTCTACACCGATTAGGACTCCATAAGATAGCTCAGAGACAAGTTACAAGGTGCATACAAGGTATCAATTAACCCCATCCTAGGCCATCCCCATGTAAAAGTGGCTGGTCAGCTTCATAGGAAGTGTTAGAACTCGGACTGGTTCCTACCACCTGGGGACCGGTCACGTGACTTGTTTTGCGTCAGTTCCATTTACCAAAGGGTATGTATACGTATATGCATAAGCATATATACAATATGGGTGATTCTCATATACAATGTTTTTTTCGTGTCCTTCGAAAGCATAGTAAAATATTTCTTAAAATGAACGCACACATGCGAAAATAAAATCTGCTCCTGCGTAATTTAAAATATAATATAAAAACTAAGAACGAAAATAGTCTTTATAATTTCTTCATAAAAAATGACATGTCCGAAGTGCATGCTACTGATTTTCCACATTAAGAAATTATGAATTTGGTCGAAAAACGACAATAAATTTATAACGGGCATCAAATATTTGCATTTGCTTTTCATATATTACACATCAAATATTTGAAAAATAATAGGGATTATAATTTTGTTTAATAAATTGCTGTTGTCTGCAGCTTTCTATATTGAGTTATTCTTTTTTAGTATTATTAATTACTCAGTTTAAGTGCTAAAATAGCATTAACAACATATTTCAAAATAACAACGTAGGTTTGTCATTCTAAACATTTAAAAGTTTTGGAACTTTGTCAAATATTATTATATATCAAAAGGTTTCATCAATCAAACATGGTTTGTATCCTTAAAATGTATCGATTGTTAGCAATAGTTTTTTATTTTATATGAAAATTTTTAGTAAATTTATTGGGTGTTGCGTTGACAAAACTCTTAAATATAAGTTATCTGTAAATTTTAGGACGATAAAAAAAGCTACTAGCAGTGGAAAGACAGAAACGAAATAAAGAGCATTATGCGTTTAGAAACGGCTGATTTGCTTCAAAACTATTTCGATTCAGCCGCTCTGTGGGTTGCTATATTTCCGAAAAAAGTATTAGTATTTAGTAAAAATAATATTAAAATAATGACTATCTTAAATATAAACAATAAAAATCTTTAATAATAGTCATGGGTAAGTGAAAAAGGATATTGAAGTGATTATATGTGTGTGTTTATATTTAAGTATTTGCTGAGCACTACTGCCGCATTAATTGAGCATAAAAAATGCCCTTTGAGAAAAAATCTGAAAAACACTTGTTTGTAGTTAGTCAAAATTAATTCTAAAATTTATTTATAAAAGTACTTGCTTATATACTAAAATATTCATTTTGTCAGCAATATTAGTTATTAATAATAATATATTCCCACGATTCATTTGCACAAATATATTTTCATTAAAAACATTAGTTTCTGCTGACCAATCATAAAGTGCATTGATTTACAAATGCATGTGAACTTATTTTAAAGAACAAAGTTACTTTAAATAAGGTTCTTAAATTACTACAGTGGTGAGCGTAAGTGTACATGCATTATATATTACTAACAGTGGTGAGCATAAGTGTACACACACTACACCCTCACCCTTTTGAATTTGGGTATTATTTAAAATAAAAATGTTAATAAATGAATTTAAAATTATTGTGTATTATGTGTATATAATAGATTTAAAGATATATGTTTATATAAGTTCCTACTTTTTATTTGTTATATATATGTATATATATATATATATATATATATATATATATATATATATATATATATATATATATATATATATATATATATATATATATATATATATATATATATATATATATATATATATATATATTATATATATGTATATATATATATATATATATATATATATATATATATATATATATATATATATATATATATATATATATATATATATATATATATATATATATATATATATATATATATATATATATATATATATATATATATATATATATATATATATATATATATATATATATATATATATATATATATATATATATATATATATATATATATATATATATATATATATATATATATATATATATATATATATATATATATATATATATATATATATATATATATATATATATATATATATATATATATATATATATATATATATATATATATATATATATATATATATATATATATATATATATAAATTTGTTGTTTGTTTGTTTTTTTTTTTGATTGATGCAAATATTATATATAAACAATTATTTATTTCTTCTTAAGATAAGTTTTAGTTTTACGATATTTTGAATAGATTCTTAGGAATAAAATTTTTTTAAATTATTTTTGTGTATGCATTTAGTTTTTGTTTTATCAATTTCTATGATGACATTTAAGTCATCTATGTCTAATATCTTGTATGGACCCTTATATGGAGCTTCTAATTTTTTTCTGTTTCCAGTTTTAACTAAAACTTAGTCTCCTATTTTTAGTTCTATTTTGTTCTGTTTTCTTTCAGATCCTAATTTTTTCTGATTCTTTACATTCGAAATAATGTCTTTTGCCTTCTGCAATGAGTAACGAAGTCTAATCTTGAGTCCATTTAGGTAGCTATCGAGGTTGTAAATTTTTTTAGGGTTATTCAATTCGTCACTTGGTAGTCTAGGTAGTTTTCCGTATACTAATTCAAATGGAGTATATTCAGTGTCTACGTTAGGAGTCGTGGTAAAGGCAAAAGCGAAGTATGATATCCTTTCATGCCAATGGTTGTCTTCAACGAAATTTAGGAAATATTCATTCAGAACACGATGGTTTCGTTCTATTGTTCCCAAAGTTTCATGAGGGTAAGGTGTCGAAAAGTTCTGTTTTATTTTTAATACTACACAAATTTGTTTCATTAACTCGTTAGTGAATTCTGTCCCTCTATCAGTTTTGAGAATGTAAAATAGACCGTATTTTAATATGACCTGTTCTACTAGTGTTCTTGCTACAGTCTTGGCATCCTTTGATTCAATTGGATAAGCTATAACGTATTTAGTCAGTTCGCATTGCATTGTAAGTATATATCTAAAGTTGCCTGAAGGTCTTAGTGGTCCAACTGTGTCCATTACTATAATGTCAAAACTATTTGATGGTGTATCTGTTACTGAAAACGGTTCTTTTGTATACCTTACTTGTTTGTTTTTTTGGCATGACTCACATGATCTTATGTAGCTTTTAACCATTTTGTTCATATTTTTCCAAACGAATCTCTGTTTCAATTTGATTAATGTCTTTCTTATTCCGAAATGTCCACTATAAGGTGCGTTATGAAATTCTTCAATTATTCTGTATTGTTTTATAATATCATTAATTCTCTTTGGCATTCTATATATAATTATGTCGACTTCATTATTTTTCACTTTATTATATTCTTCTTTAAATTTTTCGGCCGTTATATATTTAAAAGTTTCATCATTATTATATAGTACGTACTTTTTAAATCTTAATTTCTTTAATTTCAATAAAAGTTTCTCCATAAATGTTTCTGAAAACATAGGATTTTTATTTTTATTGCATATCACGCGTGTAATTTTATCATTATTTATATTCTGCAGATTGTTATTATCATTATTCTCATATATAAATTTTAATCTTTGAAGCTTCTTTATATCATTTATTGACGTGCAATCCCACATATGGAGGTGATCAGTCTCCTCTTGAGATATGCTATCCTTTTTCTTATTCTCGATTTCTACATTCTTTTTATCTTTTATATTCTTGTTATGAATGTTACGCGTTATTGCCAGAGTTTTTCTTTCTTTTTCATCAATACAGTGTAGAATCATTTCTTTTAATATATTTGAATTTATTTCAATACGAGATAACGCGTCCGCGTTAGTGTTGTTGGCTCCTTTTTTGTATATTTTGTCAAAGTCATAATCCGATAGTTCAAGTCGGATTCTAGTTAGTTTTGAGGAAGGGTTTTTATGTGAGAATAAGGCAATGAGAGGCCTGTGGTCTATCACGACAGTGAATTTTCTTCCATATATATATGGTCTAAAAAATTGTATGCCCCAATAAATTCCTAATAATTCTTTCTCTATAACAGATTTGTTCTTTTCGTGTCTATTTAGTGATCTGCTTGCATACGATATTGGCAAGTCGTTACCGATTTCGCCTTGCGATAGTATAGCTCCCAAAGCTACGTTTGAGGCGTCTGTGGTTAGTACAAATGGTTTCTCAAAATCAGGATATTGTAATATAGGTGGATTTTTTAATCTGTCTCTTAATGTGTCAAATGCGCTTTGGCAATCTTCTGTCCAGTTAAATTTGACTTTCTTTTTCAGTAAATTATTTAAGCAGTTTGCAATTTTAGCAAAATCCGGTATAAATCGTCTATAGTAATTACAGAAAGCTATAAATTTTCTGACGTCATCTGAATTTTTTGGAATAGGATATTGTTCAATTATTTTATATTTTGATGGATCAGTTTTAATACCATCTTTTGTAATAAGATGTCCCAAATATAGGACTTCAGGTTTTAAGAAACAGCATTTTTCTGCATTTAATTTCAAATTGTATTGTTTTAGTCTTTCAAATACTTTTAAAAGATTTTCGTTGTGGTGTTTAAGGCTACATCCAAAAACAATTATATCATCCACATATAGAAATGCTTCTGATTGTAATCCCGATAATGCTATGGTAATCATTCTCTGAAAACTGTTTGATGATATTTTCAGTCCAAAAGGTAATCTATTATATTGATAGTGACCGTTACTAGTTGAAAATGCTGTAAGTGGTCTTGATGTTGTATCTAGTTCTATCTGGTGAAAAGAATTTGTCATGTCAAGAGTTGAAAAATATTTTGCTCGTCCTAGTTTGTCTAAAACATCTTCCAATCTTGGTAGGGGAAATTTGTCGCTTACGATTTTATCATTTAAACGTCTGTAATCTACAACCAATCGCCATTTCTTTTTGTCGTCTTGTCCTTTTTTTGGTACTTATAATAAAGGGGAATTATATGGACTAATTGATGGTTCTATTATATTTTCATGTAATAAATTCTGTACTTGTCTGTCTATTTCTTTTAGTTGAGTTTGTGGTAGACGATAATTTTTTGTATATATAGGCCTATTATCCTTTAGTTCTATATTTTGTTTGTAGAAATTATTAGTTGTAGTAAAGGGCTTTCTGTTGTTCATCATCAAAATTTTCGAATATAATTGTCCTCAGCAGTTTCTGGAATCTTTCTTCTGAATAATTGTTTTCATTTTGGTCAGTAGCTTTATAAATGTGATAATGTTGCAAAGGTATTGTAGCTAGTTTGAGTAATGATAGTCGAATAGGTGTTTCTAAAGTATTGAGTATCTTAATATGACGATTACCATTTTTTGGTATTATCGTATTTGCTACAAAAACTCCTTTTTCTATTTCCTTATTACATACTACACTATCTTCAGTTATGTCAACATCGACGTGTACTATTTTTTCGCTTCTTGGTGGTATTATTATATTCCTTAATTGTTTAATATTACTTTCTATGGGAATCATTATATTCTCTTCATTTATTCAACTATTAAAAATGTATCTATCGTAATCAATCATACAGTTATATTTGTAAAAGAAATCCATCCCTAAAATTCCATCTGTTTTGATTGGGAAGTTGCTGTTCACTAGATAAAATTGATGTTTCAATTCTTGTTCTCCCATTATTAATTCTAATTCAGTTGATCCAAGTGTTTCTATATAGTCCTTTGTTATGCCTTTTAATCTAAAAATATCTTGCTCAAATATATTATATCCGTGAATTACATTTTCTTTACAAAGTGATATATCGGAACCTGTATCTATTAAGAAAGTCAGGTTATATGTTAGGTTTTTGATAGTTAGAAAAATGAAATTAGTTCTGTTGGTAGTTATTGTGTAAATCTTTAATTTTCCCTCTCTGGAGATTCGTTCCGATTCTCCAGGGGTTCTTCGTTTCCCTGTTGGTTTATTATTCTTACATTAGGGTGTTATGTCTTTGGTTTGTATTATTTCTATCGTATATGCTACGATTGATTATACTTCTGTTTTGATTGTAAAAATTCCTGTTACTACCGTTATTATTGTTATTGTAATGGTCGTAGTTGTTATTATATCTGTTGTTATTAGTGTTAAAATCTTGTCTTCTTTGATTGTTATATCTATTTGTTCTTTGATTGTTGTATCTATTTGTTTTTTGATTGTTGTAACTATTTGTTCTTTGATTGTTGTATCTATTCGTATTTGTTCTTTTGTTGTTGTAGTTTTTATTGTTATTGTAACTGTATCGGTTACTTATATGAAAAATGTCTAATCTATTTGTTGTCTGCACTAATCTTTCCTGTGTGCTAGCTATTTCATATGCTTGTGTCAGTGTTTTGGGTTGTGCTGCCATGCCACTCAGAAACCTGTTCCGTAACTATATTCAGATATTAACTCCAGCTTAACTGGTATTTATAGCATTAAAATATAAGTGCCCCTGTGGTCGAGTGGTTGTGTATTAGCCTGTCATGCCGGAGGTTGTTGGTTCAAATCCTATCAAAGACACTGCTTAAAAATAAAATACAGTTTCTACTTGGATTTGTAACAATAAAAACATAGATTAATCGATAATTACAGCTGAATTTTGGAATAATATTTATATAATCTATATTATTCTACACCGATTAGGACTCCATAAGATAGCTCAGAGACAAGTTACAAGGTGCATACAAGGTATCAATTAACCCCATCCTAGGCCATCCCCATGTAAAAGTGGCTGGTCAGCTTCATAGGAAGTGTTAGAACTCGGACTGGTTCCTACCACCTGGGGACCGGTCACGTGACTTGTTTTGCGTCAGTTCCATTTACCAAAGGGTATGTATACGTATATGCATAAGCATATATACAATATGGGTGATTCTC
>CATQFL010000121.1:0-45575 GCA_956483635.1 Panzeria rudis | reverse complement strand
TATATATATATATATATATATATATATATATATATATATATATATATATATATATATATATATATATATATATATATATATATATATATATATATATATATATATATATATATATATATATATATATATATATATATATATATATATATATATATATATATATATATATATATATATATATATATATATATATATATATATATATATATATATATATATATATATATATATATATATATATATATATATATATATATATATATATATATATATATATATATATATATATATATATATATATATATATATATATATATATATATATATATATATATATATATATATATATATATATATATATATATATATATATATATATATATATATATATATATATATATATATATATATATATATATATATATATATATATATATATATATATATATATATATATATATATATATATATATATATATATATATATATATATATATATATATATATATATATATATATATATATATATATATATATATATATATATATATATATATATATATATATATATATATATATATATATATATATATATATATATATATATATATATATAAATAAATATATATATATATATATATATATATATATATATATATATATATATATATATATATATATATATATATATATATATATATATATATATATATATATATATATATATATATATATATATATATATATATATATATATATATATATATATATATATATATATATATACATATATATTTAGCATATCTACAATTTGGAGACTTGTGTAATGCTGGAAATTCTCGTATTCTTTTTTCAGTCGCAATTTGTATAAATCATAGATACTTAAATTTACATGCAATAAAAGTAGTGAAATATATGAAATGCAGATGAACACTGGTGAAGGCTGTTTCCTCGCCAACGAACACAAGGTTGGAGTTAGTTAACTTAATTTTATTTTTGTCTTCGAATATTGTCTCATGCCAAATTCTTCCTTAATAAAATGTTACGAACTTTAGTCTTATAAAAATCTGTTGAGAAATATGTCTTACCAAAAGTAAACATTGTATCAAATAATCGAAAATTCTTAGAAAAATAATAATTTTACCAAAGAAAAAAATTGACAATTAGTAATTTTCAAGAGGTGTTCGCTATAACTGTCTAATTATACGATATGAGGGGTCTAATTATACAATATGAGGGATATGTAGTTAATATTATTATCTAAAAGAAACAAAATATTTGTATTCCTTATAATTTACGAGATAGTCTGAGAAAACTAATTATTCCTTATTTTCAAAATGGCAACCTTTATTCAATTAAAAGTATTTATAAGGCAAAATGGGAAATAAAGTCCAAGTTAAAGCATTCATCAAATTTATTATTTGAGATATTCTCCCAATTTTATTTAAAATACGGATTTAATTAAAGTCTACTGATGATTTGGTAAAGCACCAATGAAATAAATATATACATTGCTCAACCTTCAACAATAATTTTTTTAAATAAATTATTAATTAAAAATATTTTATTAAATGGATTTAAACGAAAAATAAACAGAATTTTTTAATTTGTTATGAGTTTAAAGGTGCAATCAGTTTTTTAAGATTCCGTTCATAATCGCGGTATTGACAAATTAAAATTTTTACTTAAAAATAACTAAACAGGATATTTTTATTATTTTGGGACTATCAAATCAGTTCAGCTTAAAAAAGAGATTACATGTTACTGGTTTTTTTGGAGCACCCCATTTTTCGTGAAAGTTTGGTATAGGGAAAAATTTTTGAGCTTGATTTTCAATATTCATATTGATGGCGAAAGTATAAAAATATTGAAATATGGCCATTAACTTCACAGAAAAAATATATTTACACAATAAATTTTATTTGTTATGTGCTTTTTAAATCACATCAAAGCTTTTTATAAGGTGACATATTTATTATATTTTTTTCATGAAAATTTTCTTCAGAATACCAAAAATACAAATAGTGTCATTCACATTAGTTTTGTTACAATTTTGTCATTACCACAGAGCTTAGAATACGAGTATAAATTTAAGTTTTACCAAAGAACTTAATTATATATCACCAAAATTCGTATAAAAACTAAAATTCCAGCACTAAAGTGATATTTGACCAAAGAGATAAATCCAGTGAAAGCTTTGCCCAAAAATCGTATTTTCACTAAGCTGTGGATTCAGATCGTTACAGGCAGAAAGCTAATGCTACTATTTATATAACAAAAATGTATACAAAACTTTTTTCTATTCCCGAAAACTAGAAGCATTTTAGCATATATTTTTTACTAATTTGTTATTTTATTCGTCTCTCCCAATATCGAAAATACAACAATATTACAACAAGAGATTAATTATAAGAAAAGATATACAATAGAAATGCTGCACATAATTAATACTCCCGCGAACATCCATATGAGCTATCCCTGCAGACAAAATGACTAGTATGTGGTTAGAAATATACTAGTTGCTTTTTTATTCATACTAACTGCCTAACTGTCCTTTTTCCATATATCGAACTAGCGATTTTAGCATTAGGTTGTAATACGAGCTCAACTAGTTCATTTGTACATAGTTATATGCTAGTTGAAATACTAGTTATTATAGACTAAGGCGCTTACTAGTTTCTTTATTTATAGTTTTTTTAAATATTAAAAAACATTTGGCTCAACCGGGGTATGAGCACACAGTCCTCATATTTCAAGGCATGTATTCTATCCACTGAACTAGTTTCTACTTATTATATTTAAAGGTAAAATTTTGTTTTATGTATTTACACCTGAAAATACGTCAATTTTTTAAAAATAGTTTAAAATACTAGAATCATTACAACTAGTTGTATGACTGTTCCAAAACGTTGTTGCTTGACTAGTATCTTTACTAGCCTCATTACAACTAGTAAGATGACAGTCCTTTGTTGACTAGTAACGTTACAACTAGTAATATGACTGTCCAAAAACGTAACTAGTTGTACATTTAGCTGCAGGCATAAAACAGATACTGAAAATTGCGCGCATTCATACAGACATATTTTATCAAAATATAAACAAAGGAGCTTTTAGTGAGCTTTGCATTCTCGAAGAAATTGGACAGCTTTACTCTTCATTGTAAGGCAATAATAATAATAGTAACTTTTTTATTGTAAAAAATAGATAAATATGTAATTGTTTTTAGATTCTTGCTGTTTTTTTCATTAACTTTTGTTTACCTCAGTGATGTTAATGTTTTTTTTTTTTGCATATTTTTGTTTTTTAGTTTTTGCTGAAGAAGATCACCGACTGTGATTGAAATATCGAAAATTAAATAAATAAAATTTGATAAAACGACAAATAAGAGTTTTATTAAAAATAAAAACAGTGACCTTGAGCCCAAATAATAAATAATATTTATATATATTTGACTTCATATTGTGGTCAAGGGTTTATAACGCTCGCCATGGCCGAATGTAGCTTTCTGATGTGTTCTTTATTAAACTGTAAAATTTAATTTAATTTTTTCTTTTGTTGAGCTCCACAAATAACATTGGTCTACACAAAAACATCCTTTAAATAAAAATATGTGTAATTAAAAAGTTTAATGCGCTAAATTCAGATCCGTTTTCAGTTTTTTCTATCACGCACACAAATTTTTTTTAGTTGGCCTCACTAATATTTCTACTAGGTACATCAGTATATTTCACCTTAACTCGAGAACGTTTTGTCCGATTTGAATAAATAACTCTCCGATTTGAATAATATATGAATAGTACATTTCACCTTAACTCAAGAACGTTTTGTCCGATTTGAATAAATCAAGGTACATCAGATTTGAATAAATAAACCACCAAAATATGCGGAATAAAATTATCTTTAAGTCATCCATACAGAAGTTTTTCATATTTAAATTTATTTCGGAGTTATTAATCGTTTCAAAACTCATAAAAATATTATGAGGGCAAAAATGCTAACGTGAAGCAAATCAATTGATAAAAGTCACAATTTCCATACAACAGTGAAATTTTAATTAGTTTGTTTGGATATTATAAACAGAATGACAAACTTATTAGAATACCCTTTTAACTAATGCTGAAAGGTACACAAGTGTTTAATAGTTATCGACAGACATTTGTGTTTGATGCATTTATATCTTTTCATTAGTCACCTGTTTTACTTAATTGAGCAAATCATGAATTTCAACGTGGTCTAATTAATAAGTAAGTAAAATATATGACAACATTTTTTTAAGTTCAGTGGTTCCATAACATTATTATTTTGAAATTCAAATAATGTCCAATAATAGAAAAATAAGTCTGGGGCCAAATTGTTAACATCAGCGGAAGAAGCTCCATGAAAAGCTTGAACATTTTTCAAAAATTCGTAAAACGGCCGAAGTTACCATTTACCGCAAACAATGCTGAAAAGTTCCGTAAGGGATATTCCATATTGAGAAAATCAAATAAATTTGATAATGCCGTTATTGAAACCCAATGCACAGTTTTCTGAGCTCAGGTAAATGATTCGCACGGCGTTGTACACAGTGGTGTTTTTCTAATATTCATTTTTCAATAAAAAATATATCATAAAATGCTTAAATAAAGAAAATTAAATAAGGAAAATTAAATTAAAAAAGTAAAGAGAATATAAAATATGTGAAATAAATAATCATCAGATACGGGGAATGTAATTTAGCTTATATCTATTAGAAATTTCCCTCTATTCTCATGTGCTATTTCCTTAACTAAAATAGCTTAATATTTGCTACTTCTACTCAGTAGTATCCCAACGTGACAAGTGGAAAATTTTTTAAAATAAGTCGGATGACATGGTGTAGCCGCCTTGAAATCAGCAGTGACCCGTTCTGATTTAAGTATTCCAACACTCCACTCTTAATAAATATAATTTGAGTTTACATTAATTCAAATATTGAACTAAAGAGCCGAAAAAATAAAATTTCAGACTTGCATATATTCAGTTCAAAATTAAAATTAAAATTACGTAAAAAAAGTTATTATTTCATTTTTTTAATGAAATTGTTTCATCATTTTAATTAAATTATTTCATTATTTTCATGAAACTTTGTCATTATTTGAATGACATTCTGTCATTATTTTAATAAAATTATTTCTTTGTTTTAATGAAATTATTACATTACTTAGAATCCTCATTAACTTATACATTTTATTGTCTATTGTAATTTATTGACAATTCCATGGTTGAAATACATACGAAGACGCCAATGCACATCAGAAAAATGTTTAATGTTGATGACCGCTCACAGTATCGAACTCACACTCTTGGTTCTTGTCATTTGCTTTATAGGCAACGTCTTAACTAGTTCAGCCAATAGCACTGTCAAAGCAATAATAACAAGAAAGAGTGCAACAACAACAACAACAAACATAAAAAACTATGTTTTATTTGTTCGCTTGTGGCTGCCAACTGTTGAAATAAATAAAGGTATGTTGAAAAAACATATGTATGTGATTTAATAATTCATAAATCCAATGAAACTCGCTGAAATTATAACATTCTAGAGCATACAATTTTGATTTTTTTTAGTATATATTTAAAGAATTTTAAGTTTCAAATAAAATATTTTGTCCAAACTTAAAGGGTTTTCCAGAAAACGGCAAAATGTTGCTGTCATAAATCCAATGACATTTTCTAACGAAACTATGAATGAAATTCTTTCACAATATTCGTAAAATGTCACTAGAATTGTGAAATATTTCATTAGATTTGTGAAAAAAAATCCAACGAAATTATTTCATTGATTTACGAAGCGAAGTTCTTTCAGTCTATAAGAAAAACCATAAAAGTCACATTGTTTTAATTTCTTCCAGATAAGTTTTGGTAGGACGAAATACTCTTTATACTTTTCCTGAATTATTAATATTATTAATATAAATTTGGTTAAAAAATAGCCATAAAAATCGCCAAAAAATTTATCTATAGCCAGAAAAATCGTCTTGTCGCCAAGTCTAAAATTTTGACGCCAAACAAGTTGAAAAATCGACGTTTGGCGAGAAATCGGCATATCTGACAACCCTGTGTATAGATCAGTCTATTAAAAACATATGAAAAGAAAATTGTATTTTGAAGCACGGAAACATAAAGGAATTCATCTATCATATTTTATTTATCATTTGGGAATTCGCAAGAAACTATTTTTAAACAAAAGTTTTTTGGAAGTAAACTTTTTTCTATAAAAAATGATTTGCTTGTTTCCTATTTTATAAATAACATTAAATTAAAAATTTTAAAAACCCCCTAAAAAAATAGATGATAAATTCAAAACGGTGGACCAATTTTCTTTAAACATAGGTTGGAAGAGTTTGTATCAAGTCACCTTTCAAACAAAATTTACTAAATTAAAATCGAGCTAGCCGTTTGGGAGCTACGATGTCAAAGACACACATATTCAACAGGATACATCTAGAAAAAATGTGATATCTTCTTAACGTCGAGACCAATTTTCCTCAACCATAGCTAAGAACACTCTCGATCAAGTCACCTTTCAAACAGAAAAAACTAAATCAAAATCGGTCCAGCCGTTTGGTCTGTACGAGGGTTTGTACATCCGCACAGATACACAGACACACACTACAAACTTATAACACCCCTTTTTAGTCTGGGGTTAAAAATAGATATTTGGTAAACAAAATAAATAATAAATATCCAGAACATTATAACTAGAATCGTCGCACTATTTTTGTAATGGTTTTCATATATAGAGGTTGATGCTTATTATAATATATGTTGTTCCTGATGAAAAGGGACTTATCTTCCCAGCAAGAATTTTAATAGAGTCAATAATAAAAAATAAAATTTAGTCGCTTTGACATGTTCCTCCACTTAACAATAGGAATTATTCCTATATTCACCCCCGAGACGACTTAAAAAGAGATTTATTCCAACATTTAGCTTCTTCTTTCACTATATTGATAAGCTTTAAAGGTAATTTGCACAGAACTATAATTTTACAGTTATAATATTCTAAAATACAAATCTCGGAAAATTTTTTAAATTTCGCGGTAAAAATAGCATTCTTTTCCTAGTTTTAGGAAATGTACTAACTCAATTTCCGCATCCGAAAGATAAGGTCCTTTTTCATCAGGATTATCACATACAATGTTATCAGAACTAGACACTAGAAATGCTAAAATACTAACTCTACCTAAGTATATCCAGTTCGGAAATGTTAAATTAATTCTCATATTTTGAAAGTTCAAATTTAATATTATGAAATTTTTAGCAATAATCCCATATATCTTGTGGTTTGTTTAAAATGTAATAATATTCGATAAGCACCGCATGGAATTCGGAAAAGCACCGCATAAAAGAAAAAAATTATTAATTTACCGGCGACGAAATACCATGTAGCGCCGACTCGTTTTAATAGTATCATATATTTGAGTTTGTAAAATAAATCTGAAATCAAAATCAGCTCACATCTGTTTTATTTCGAATGACATGCATACAAGGGCGGATCAATAAGTCCGTGACTTTTTGAATGAAACACAGTTTTTTTTGCAAAACAAAAATTTATTTTTCAGCATAATCTTCTTTTAACTCAATACACTTAGTCCAACATTTCTCCAGTTTTTGTATCCCTTCCAAAAAATATAATTTTTTGAGGTCCTTAAAATAAGCATTTGTTTGGTCAATAATTTCATCGTTGGAGCTAAATCTCTTTTCACTGAGCCATTTCTTTAGGTTTGGAAATAGGAAGTAGTGACTAGGGGCTAAATCCGGAGAATATGGTGGATGAGGTACCAATTCGTAGCCCAATTCATAGAGTTTGGCCATTGAGACTGCACACGTGTGCAACCGTGCATTATGGTCAATTGAGAGCGAACGCCGCACCCATCTTGCAGACAACTTTCTTAGACCAAGCTGATTACTTAAAACCGGAACCACACTGCTATATGAAATGCCTAAGGAATCAATAATCTCACGCACTTTTACTCTTCGATCGGCCAACACCATATCGTGGATTTTTTTGATATTTTCGGGTGTACTGACCTCAATTGGCCGTCCAAAACTTTCAGCGTCATTTGTACTTGTGCGAACAACGAAAGTCAGTAAACCACTTTTTTACCATTAAAATCGATGGTGCAGAGTCCCCATAGTATTTATCGTGCTTTTCCTTCGTTTGATTGACGGTTTTTTTCCGCAAAAAATAATGAGCATTCGAAATTCACTTTTTCCATTTTTAGAAAAATACACAAACAACAGCTGTTAAACGCAAAGTAAATGACGACACTATCTCAAAATTTGACAGTAGTCTATTAACAGGTGATACTTGTTGGGAACAGTGTTGCATTTTATATAACTACGAGGGTAGTTTGAAAAGTCACGGACTTATTGATCCGCCCTCGTATCTTCGTTTTTTAGAGCGATTTTAAAACTGCTGAGGTACTGAATTCGTTTAAAAAATATGTTTTTCATTTATCTGAACTTCGTTTTATTGAAAAAACGCGCATAAGCGCAAAAAAGTTCCTGTAATTTTCCAATTTTGATTCACCGAATCCATCCGACTGTATACAAAATATTTTTCGATAAAAGTAATTGAGAGTAAAGAAATATAGCATACATATATTATTAAAAAATCACCTGATCGATCATCAACTCGAATTTTAATTCCCAACCACAAAAATAAATCCCCAACAAAACAAAATTTTATGCATTAAATTTCATGAAATATTTTATCGTGTAAATTCAGTTTTATGGTGTTTTCTTTTCTAAATACACAAAAATGCTACATTTCCATATAAAAACTGCAATTTGGTGTTCGTTTCTTAAAAATGTTTTGCTCTCTAAAAGGGTGAAAAGTTTTATTCTAACAAACCACTCTCACTAATGGTGGAAGGCATTGCACTTTATGCTCGTATAAATCTACAGTGCTGCTAGTTCTCTTCAAATGGTGACTTTTGCTTGTAAATCGTGGTGCCAGACGAAGTTCGGAAAAAATCGCCTCGAACTAGAAAGTAAAAAATAACGGCTGTATGTAAGAAAGATTTTACTTTAGCTTTAAAGTTCATAGTAGTTACCAAGCACTTTAAGGCTAACATAATTTTGTTAACAAATTATATGCAAAAGACAACTTTAATTATTTTGTCATTTAGTAATAAATACTGGTAACAACACCGTGTTCAACAACCACTTTGTAGTTTATGATGTACAAAAACGAATACAAATTTCATTCGAGTAGTCAAATAACTTTTTGTTTTATTACATAACGTTTTATTATTTTGAAGTAGACAACTTATAGCCCTATTCAGTATCTCGATAAAACGTTACGTCTATAGACGGAAAGCACTCACTAATACAATTCAGTAAATCGTTATTATTTTTTCGTTCGAGTTGCGAGGTTCTCGTCTTGGATACAAATAATTTCCAATAAGGTATTTTCAAGTCAAAAACCATAATAGTTTAAAAAATTGTTTGGCCTGCATTCTTTGTTAAACTTATAATTATTCTTATGTGGCAATTCTAATAATTATTTTAATGGACGCAATAATTTATTATTCTCAAAGACAAAAACCTAAATATGTTTTAAACTATCTTGCGAATACAAAAGTAAGTACTCAACCAGAAAGTAGTCGGAAAACGTGCTATTAATTCTAAATATATGAACTTCTGATATTGTAGTGAAGCATATAAACATTTCTATGAAGTAAAAGTAATAAAAATATGATGAACATAGACGAATTAACACAATTTCTTTTATTCGAATGAAATAATTATTTGAATATCGAGTGTTTTTTCGGTTTGTTTTGATTTTATTTACATCACTAAAACATTTTTCATATTTGTATTTTTTTAATATTTATTATGAATTTTTTTATGTATTTCGAATCAACTGGATAGTTTGGTTATATTTTCCATCACATGAAACAAATAATAAATTTAAGCTAAGAGCTAAGACTTCAAGCTTCATTTTCAGAAGTAACATGAATCACTATGTACTATATTTACAAAAATATTTGAGGTAAGAAATACACATTTTGGAAATATCAACTTAGGGTAGTCTTAACAAACGTGTGTGCTTACTTTAAAATTTTGATATAATAATTTTTTTTAGAATACAACTTTACTCAACATTGCTTGGCAAAGCTACTTTAAGCATTTTTGCATGTAGCCGTAAAACAATAACATTTGTATTAAAATACAAACTAAAAACATTATAACATTGTTTACTTATTTCTTTTATACATATTTTACTCTTTAATAACATACAATACGTGACATCGTATTGATGTCATTCCAGTCATAGCATTGATGACACTTAACTATGACAGCTTTATACGATGACGTTTGTCATCAGACTGATGTCAGTTTTCGTTTTATTGACGACATGTGTCATAGCATTGATGTCAGATGTATCATCAATGCGATGATACATTTTTCTATGAGTGTAGAACTGTAAATTTCAAGCTTGTTTTCGTAGTTTCCTTGTCGGTTTTATATACAAAAACAAGTTTTCAGCGGTTATCTATGTTTAGCGGAAACGAAGTAGAGTTTGCTTCCAATAAATAAGTAGCTAACCGCCGTAATAAAGGAGATATTATTTAGTCACGACAAATGCTGATTTGCTGTAGATTTGATATTAAACGACATGCACTGATATTTTCTTAATTTATAAACTGAAATACAAATTTCTAACATTCGTTTGTTTTATTATAAGAATACAAACAAGTATTTTATATTCGATTTAATAACAAGTATGAAGTCATTTATTGTTTATTTAAACACGCTTTAGTACGTTACAAATTTGTAATAATTGAAAGGTGTTATCATGATTAATAAATGTGAATTATTTTTATATAAAGCAAATACAAAAAAGCTGAATAAAATGCTTTAGCGCCAAACCTATTGTCTTGCCTATCAATTGTTTCCAATCAATTGGTTACGATTTCTAATAACACAAACTCAATCCCGATCAATTTCAAGTCACTTTAATTAAGATACAGTTTTAGACTTCAATTAACACCTGAAATTTTCTTTAAACTTTACAAAGACAAATTTCTAGAAAATATAAATTCATATTAAATTTTTTAACTTTTCAAAAAAGGAGGATGATGTGCTCGTCATGTATGTATTTTTTACACGACTGCGCGACGCAAAGAAGAATATTGTGTTTATCAGTGTATGTATGTGTGTTCTTTGCGGCACTATATAAACCGAACGCGTAGGCCGATTTTGATGATTCTTACTTCAATCGATTTGTCTTAATCCCGGAAGATATGACAGTGGTCAAAATTCAATATGGCGGCCAACCGACGCCATTTTGTAAATACCTGTCATTCGACAGGTATTTGAAAATCATCTTTAGGTTTCTCTTATGATTTTTAATTTCGAATGACCATTTAGGATCTGTGACGGCTTAAATTTGTTTTTGATTTTTTAAATTTATGTCTTGTTATGTTTACATTAAGTTGTGTTTCATTTACTTAATTTTTAGATTTAATTAAGACATTCCTATATAATTTTTTATTTGCATTTCGAATTTCAATCTGTACAAATTAATGTTGATATTTTCTTTGCAATTGATTTTACTGCCTTCTATTGTGATGAAATTTTGGGTTAAAAATAAAAATTTTGCTTTAGACCATAAACTATTTTTATACTCTAAATATATTTCTATTTATTTAATAATTAAAATTATTTTAATGACCAACTGCAATTAACATTTTATTGCTTAAAGCTTAATTTTCATTACATTTAAAAATTTTTTTGGACATGAATTTAATGCCCCAGACTTGTTAAGTTAATTTTGGATTTTATAAAAATATAGTTATTGATTTTTCTTTGGCACAATGTTACAAAAATCGCCAAGTTGAAAGTTTTTTATGTTAAGTTCGACTGTGTGGTACCGTACATCATACATAGAACCAGTGTTGCCAAAAGTTTTTGAGCATTTCAAATAGGACATATTTGAATACCCTGTTATATATTCATATACTAAAGACTAATGTGTTGTTTCTACAATTCTTGTTTGCACTACTTGTCTAAAATTTATATGAAAAGCACTCAGTTTTTTGAGTGATTTCCATACAAATTTTAGACAAGCAGTGCTTGTTTGCATTGTGGAAACAGCACATAAGAAACTTCAAAAATTAAACATCAAATTATCAAAACAAAAAAAAAAAAAATAAATATTTATGCACATTGGCGTACCAAGAAATTTTTACATATTTTTGTTGAAATTTTTAATCCGGTTATGGATTTTCCTAACTAACAATACCACTAAAAATCTATTGCTCTTAATTTTCTAAAGCATTTTTTTTAAATAATTATGATGTGCTAAACACAAAAAAGGAATAAAAATTTAATTTCGTCCATTGTGCATAATATAACGGTTCATTTTCGTTTTTAGGTGTATACTTCTTGTTAAAGCGTCATTCAGAATCAAAAGCTGGTTCGTTTAAAATTAATTATATATTGAGTGTTGTGTTTCAATATTCAATAGAACACTGAAGATGGCACTTAGCCGAAACCGGTCTGTTTACAAACCAAAATGGACGTGGGATGACGGAAAATCGTTCCGAATTATATATTATTTGAAAGGCTACTAAATAGCACGTCGAATAGTTGCTCTGATCGAATAAAAGGCGACCTAGTTAGAGTGGATAAAAGTTTAAATTCTTTAAAATTTTTAAAGTTCATCATTAATTGTTGCCTTTTCGGAAGCTGTTTTGTACAACAAATAATATAAAAAAAATCCATAGATTTATAATATCATCGAATAGTCCATTCTGATGAAAACAAAAAACCTTATATTCTGTGTTTTATTATTTAGGGTATTTATGATCAGATTTATTATTTACTTTAGATGCAAATGAAACAATTTATTCCATTTTTGTTCCCAATGTTTCATCGGCTTTTTTCCGGCGTCTTTAGAAGAATCTTATAATCGATTTTGGATGGTGCTTTAAAGAGAAGTAAATATATTTTTTACATATTTTTTTTTATGTAGGTATTCTTCGAAAGAAAATTCTCGACATACACTGCAGAACAGAACAACGTTGTTTTTGGAAATTTTTCCCTGGTTCCTTAGAATAATTATGCTGTATAATTCTTTCTGAATATCACGTTACGGACTTTTGCGCAATAGTTCGAAATAATCACACCAAAATATAAAATTCTTTGTTTCAAGTAGAGAACTGCAAAATTGATATTGATAACACTCGTCGCGAAGCCTTAACTAACTTCATTATGAAAAATATGTGTCATGAAGCAAAAAATCGTATCCAAGCAAGCATACGTTATCTTAAAACTAATTCAATAAAACCTAAAGCATTTCATATACATACATCAAAGCAAATAGTATTATCTACTCAATATTAAAGAGATATTACGTTTTAAAACAAAAGAAGTATGCATTTAGTATAAAATTTAGAAATGGTGGATTCCGATTTTCTTGCGGTTAAGGGTTGTAATAAACTTTTGGATATCATATCGAAGGTCATACATTGACAATTTGTAACTGAATTTTGATTATTTTTCACGAAACGCGGAAAACTTACCCATTCTCAAAATAAAATAAAAGAAATTAGTTGAGAGTATCTACTAAATAGTGTTCAGCTATTTTATTTTGAATTAAAAAAATTTAATTTCCTCATGAAATCGTTTAAAACCCTCGCAAACTGCGCAAACTGTGCATGTTTCCACTCTCGTAAATGAATTGTCAAAAAATTTTTGAAAATTCATTTGCACAACTAATAAAAATATACGAGACAGCTCAGGCTCGTAAACGTGCACAGAGTATTTGTGCATTTGAAAAATAAAAATAAAGGTCATAAAAATATAAACAAAAATTTTAATTTACAAATATTGTTTAATAATTTATGTGAAAAAATAAGAAAAAATAGAAAAAAAGGCAAAGTGATAAAACTTCATATAACTCATTGTTGTTGTGATGCAGAGGCAAGTACAAGCAGTAGCTGAAGAAGCAAGTTGACATTGGCTGTTAAAAGTTGCACAACAGTTTCAAAAGGGGCTTCATGAAACACGCCACGCAAGCTTGCGCAATTGCACAAAAGTCAATTTCTTTCGCTATCATGAAAACCCTTAATGTATTTTATTGACATCAGCTCGCGACCACTGGTTTATTTAATAAAAATAACGCATTTTTTTAAAGAATTTCTTAAAGTTCTGTGCAAGTTTATACAAAGTCTGGTTTTTTACGTTTACAATTTTCTTGTAAAATATAAGATATAACAAAGTTCCATGTATTTTAAAATATCCAGTTATCTTCAACTTCATTTTACTATTATTTTTTTAATTACTACGAAAGCCGAAAAATGGCTTTTTCCTATTCTTAATCAGAGTAGGAAAATAAAACGAAACGTTTGCTTTGGTTTTGTTTTGTATTTTCCAATGAGTAAAACAAATATATAACAAAAACAGCGCGAATGATTGCCCCATTTAGTTTTGTATTGTTTTTACAGTGTTGCTAATCTGTGTGTAATTACACATATTGTGTGTAATCTCTACTTGCATGTGCAGCTCATGTGTAATTAGTTTCATGTGTAATCTGTGTGTAATTTCACTTTCTATTCTATTTTTGATTAATTTTTAACGGTAATGGTTTCTTCTTTTCCAACAAAATGCCGTTTTTTCTATTATTTTGGACGAAATAACTGATGTAATTTCAACAAAACAAATTGCCTTGATAAGGTTTTGTTTATAATGTTCAGTACACAATATTCGTTTTTAGGTTTTAAATAATGTGTGTCATCTACTGCTGCTAATATTTTTAATATTTTGAAAATTTCTATTGTAGAAAATTGTATTCTATACATTTTTATCAGATTTGCATCCGATACTCGCAACGTAATATTTGAATAGGAAAACTCGGCAAATAACTTTTTAAAAATGATAAGTCAGATATTGCTTTGATTAAATGCTCTTGTCAATTGAAACAAGAGTTTTTTAAGGGAATTCCGCGAAATTTTCAATCCAAAAATCCTGGGATATTAGTGCGGAAATTCCTTTGAATTTTTGTGCCTTAATATATTGTACATTCTGAAAAAACACCTTAATAATCCTGACATTTTTAATAAGATATAGAACTTATCCACAAATGCGTACACAATTTCTATAGTTTTATACACAAAACAGCTTAATAACCGCATTTTGGTGATAAAATCGATACATTAGACAAAAGTGATATTTTACATAACAAAATTTTGTTGAGATTTTATATTAATTAAGTTTCGAAAGTCAACACTGGGTTCAATTCAAAAGTAATTTCAAATTTTCTGAGCAACCGAATTAGCCACCTATTTAGAACATTTATTGCGAAACTTGGGTTCTTACTTTAATAGAAGATACATTCCTCAAAAAAAACCTACTAGAATGTCAATATTGCTTCAAAGTTGATGTGCACAGAATAGTATCACAAATAGTTTTACTAGATGGCTTTCAATTCATTAATGTGTCATTACCGTTTTAATAAAGTATACACCTCTTAAGCGCTTTTTAAGACTAGAACCTTTAGAAGATCCTTCTAAAGTCTTAAATTCAATGCTAGAAGCATTTGATGACCCGAAAACTAAAATCTAATTGAGATTTTGTCATATCGAGCCATAACCGCTAAAAGCTTAACCGACATGCTTTTCGAACTAAGCTTTTCGACGAAAATCGATTATTTACGACAATTCGGGCTGTGTCAAAGTTTCAAAGTCATGTCAAGTACCGTTACGGAAATAGAGCAAAACAATTTTATCTTAAGTGCATTTTGCCTTTAGATTTTTATACATATGCATGTATGTTTGCATTTCTTTGTAACTACACATTTCGGTTGGGCTAAAATTTTCTTTTTCAATTAGAGCAATCTTAAACAGCTAAATAACAGTTTCCTACGGACTATAATTACTGGTTTTAAAATAATTTTATAAAAACTAAGTGATTAAGTGACAGAAAAAATAACTTTACACACGTTGACTTGTAGGAATTTTTCTAAAACTATTAACATTACATATATCATCAGTCCACTACAATCGCATGTAGTCAATATAGTTTCTACTTTGTTTTAAAGTAAGGATAATTAAAAAATACTTCTTCCGTAAAATTTAATGTTTGGTGGTTAAGCTTTTTTGTGGTTATGGCTCGATAAGCTTTAGGTTTTTGGGTTTCTTTTAAGGGGAACTTTCAGTAAAAAATCTATTTTATATAAACTGAAATACGACGCTAAAAATATATTGCAAAGTTATTTAAATTATGGTTAAACAAATAGAAAAATATCATGTGTAATTTTTCTCTATATGTGTCATTTTGTAGCCGGTCATTTGTAATATCCGAATTCTTTATTGGCAACACTGACTTAAATGTACAGACTTGGAAAACAAAAGAATGAGAACAAAATTGAAAAGTTTTACGGAAGTACGTTTGCAAACGTTTCGCGATTGATTTGCTATCATATGTTAGTATATTTATGGTAAATACAATGAACCATTCAACAAAATACATTTCCTCTTTTGTTTTGTTCACATTTCTACGATTGAAAGCATGCAGATGAGTGAAAGCCAATTGTTTTGTTTGCAATCCTTGTCATTGCAAAAGTATTTGTTTTGCTTTTGTTCGTGTAAGAAACGATTCAAAATATTTGTGTCTTCCCATGAAACGTTTGCGAAAAGTTTTGTTTGATTGCACATTCTGTTTTTAATAGGGTTCAACGATAAAAATGTGCTAAATGGCGCGGCTAATCCCAATGTAAAGTTTTATTAAAATATTTTAAGTTTTTTTGCCTTGAGAACAAATTGAACTTTTAAACAAAATCCTGGTAGCATAGGACGGAGGACGGACACGGGGTACAAAATAATTTTATTTTAATTTTTCTGTATCTTCACAACAGTGGGGTACCGGAGCACGCCGGTTGAGGCTAGTATATTATAAATAAATGTACATAAGCTTTTTTACTGTAAGAGTGACGATTATGTGTTAAAAACAAAGGACGAAAATACTATTTATACTCTCTTCATACAAACTAACGTGTCCGAATTGCATGCTGTTGATATTCCACTTTAAAAAATTAAGAATTTTTCGAAAAACGGTATTAAATGTATAACTGTTTTAGAGTATATGCATTTGCTTTATTTATTTTACACATCAAATATTTGCAAAATAATAGGAATTATAATTTTTTTAAAGATATTGTTGTCATCCGCAATTATGTGAATCGAGCGTCTCTCTAAATATTTAAAAGTTTTGTGAAATTTGATATATGGGTAATTCCATGTCAAATCAAGTAAGAGTTAGACACGATCCCTTTCAATTTTGATGAAATTTGGTCAGATGTTATCATTCATCCTATAACAAATTTATGTTAAAGGAAAAAAATTAAAAATGTTTATTTCAAAAGTTATGACATATTCAAAATGTCACTATTTCGCCAAATTAACAGAATGTGTTAAGCTTAGTTTTTAATTATCTCTAAAACTATTTTATGTACAAGCATGTTTTGTATGCCATTTTAAAGAGGATATTTGGGGCAACGAAAAATACATAGAACAAATATGTGTTTTGGAAAAATGACTTATCTGCAAAGTTTTGAAAATTTCAAAACTGACTAAATCAAAAACCTATATTTTTTTCGTCTGAATTTTTTTTTATATAATACCTCTAAATCGTGAAAATTTGGAGGAGGTGTTTTTTTCTATTTGGAGATATGATTTTTTTTCTTTCGCAACCTTCAACAATATAATATCAAAAATAATTTAAATTTTTAATTTTGAGCAATATGCATTAAATTTAATTTAATTTAAAGTTTTTGAAGGGGAAAAATAATAATATTGACAAATTTGTGCATTTGTTTTTTCGGTGAAATTTTATGTTGGAAATTTTGTGTTAAAAATGTATATTTTTTGTCATATCTCAAAAAAGGAAAAAAAAATACCTCCTTAAAAATTCCAGCATTTTTTAAGGACGTTAAAAAAATTCAGCCAAAAATATATAGGTTTTTGATTTAATCAGTTTTGAAATTTTCAAAACTTTGCAGATAAGTAATTTTTCCAAAAAAATGTATGCCCTATAATTTTTTGCAGCTTAAAATATTCTGCTTAAAATGACATACAAACTAATCTTGTATATAAAATAGTTTTCAAGATATTTAAAAACTAAACTCAACACTTTCGGTAAATTTGGCGAAATAACGATATTTTGGATAACGATATTTTGGAAATAAACATTTGTAATTTTTTTCCTTTAACATAAATTCGTTATGGGATGAATGACAGCATCTGATCAAATTTCATCAAAATCGAAAGGGGTCGTGTTTAACTTTTAGTTAATTTGACATGGAATTACCCATATAGTATTTTATTGCAAATTGTGTGTAATCATAGTTGTTTAATTTAATTGCAATTTTCCTGTGTATAAATAAAGAGTTTATGTTAAAACTCATCGAAGATTATGCATCTTAAATGTTTTAAATTCAATATATAGTGTGTTCTGAAAAAAATATTAAATTCGTAACAAAACTCTTAAATATAGTTTATCCATAGATTATAGGACACAAGAAAAGTTAATAGCAGCGGAGTATACAACATTTACTCAATTTACATTTTCATGCTGAAGTAAAAACAAAAGACTTAAGACAAAAGCAGCGTCATGATGGTTGGGTTAATTACACAGGGACCCATTAACACTGCTTAAAAATTTCGAAGAATTGTGGAATAACAATTAGGTAAAATTAATTGAAAAAATTATAGAAATTTTAATTAAAATATGGAAAACATTTACAAAAAAAAACTCCATAACTGCACCAGAGCCACTTCTGGAGGTGTATAATGAAGTACTGACCCCAATTAATTTTTCCTTTCCAACATTTTGTTGAATATACCTGCCCTCTATATCCATTCCATATAAAGTGTGAAATTTTATGAAATTTGAAATTAAGTCGAACTTCCATAACTCGAACTTCTATAACTCGAATTTTCTCTAACTCGAACAAATTTGATTGGCAGTAGCGCTAAGAGAGCAAATAACTTACAATTCTACTTCCATAACTCGGAGTTCTCCATTATTTGAACGAAAGTACATACATTTGAATTCCACAACTCGCAGTTTTACACATTTCTCTACATCATATACTTCATTTTATTTGCGTAAGTACAGTTCTATCCATACATGTGAAACATTTGTACCCATACCGCCTTTTGAAGATGTTTAGCAAACAAAGCCCTACAATTTGGGGAAGCCGTTACATTTTTTATTTTTTATACTTGAAAACTAAACGTTATTGTTAGATTTAAGATGTCACGATAAGAATAAGTAGAAAAGTAGAAAATTTTTTATGAAATTGTAAAAAAAGGCCCCCACAGTTCTTGGGATGCCCCTAGATGGGCCAAATCTATGAACGACTCGCTTAAGTTTTTCAACTTTAACATTAACTTTAACCTTTCTCCATTTCTTAAGGGGGATCCCATACAAAATTTGCAATACAGCCTAGAAATATAGAGAAGAAAAAGTCCAACAACTGCCTGGGAGTCCCTACTAGGAGGTGATATGTATGACTCACTTCCACTAGTTTTTTGTGCCCAAAATTTTTTCAAAACATACACCCATTAGGGGACTCCCATACAAATATGGTGGTTTAATGAAATTGCTATATTTGGCCCTTGCCCCTAGAAGGGTCAAATGTATCATCCACCCCACTTCATTTTTCTTTACCAATATTTTTTTCTTCTAAAATTCATCACCAGTACCTCCATTCCTTACAGCGCGTCTTCAAGAGATAATGGCCCTTATTACGGGTGCCGTAGTCGTAGTGAAAATTAAACGACTCCAATATAAAATATATAGCACACGTTGCCACATTTTATAATTTTCGTCCCGACTACAACAACCGTAATAAGGCTGGTTAGCTTTGAGATAACTAACATGAAAGAGAACGTCGGCAGAATAAGAAAAATAAAGTCGGTTTTCCTCTTCATCTCATACAAGGCGAGAACGTAATTTTACTTTTCCTATAAGATTTAATTTATGCAAACCCTTATCGAATTAAAATGTATTCCTTTACCATAATTAGTTATTTTATTTTTAATTTTTACACAAATTTTAATTTATAAATCAATTAAACATATTTAAATACATAAAAGCACAGAAATTTAATCAATCATCATTTATATTAATAAACGTTCACACATGCCCACTAATATATTTTCATGTACGTGTGTTTTTTGCAGTTACTCTCCAAGATTCTACTTATAAGATTTCTTATAACAACGCTCTCACAATAATTCTTATAACATTGAGATAACAATAAGTTTAAATCTACACGTAACATTATTCTCTCTGCAATTGAATATGACGTTTCCATCTTACATATTATGTTAGGTGTAGACCTCAAGTGAAGTGCGCTCCCATACAAAATCTAAATTTTTATAGTTTTTTTGTGAAATAAGCTTCTTTATAGAAAAAACTAAATTTCATTATTAGTAAAAAAATGCAATGAATTATTAAATATATATTTTGTCTAGAAACGGACCTACAAACATATTTGTAAATACAGGCAAAAAGTATCAAGAATTTCGTTGAAAAAAAAACAATTTTTTCACTAAACAAATTGTGCAAATCAATAAAATAATTTGTCTAAAAATGATTTACTAAATTAACCAAAAATATTTATTGCCGCTCACCTGAATACGACATTTATTGTTTTTGAAATACCGATCTCGATCTCTAAAATCTATAACAGTTTTTGCAGTTTATTTTGCTGTAGCTAGAAATTAATATTACATTTGTTCATTCACAACAGAAAATAAATTTTTAAAACATACCGTTATATAGATATTCAATTTATTGTTACTTTGTGTTAAAAAGATTTCACTTTTTGGCTGATAAGAATACCACACTTTTTGATTTATCTAATTTTTTAGCAAACTAGCAAGTGGAAAGTTTGTTTTCATTAATTTTATTCTAATTGGTACTATTATCATATTCATTTGTCGAAAAATGGGAAGAAATGAACATTGTGTAATGAGGAAATATGAAAAATAAAAGCATTTAAGGAATATAGTCTTTAAATTAGAAAAATAGCGAATAAGTTCGTTCGAACTCGCTGTGTGGTCAATAAATACATATTTGCGCAACCGATAAATTTATGGAATAGTATAAAAGGCGGTATATATACGGCTGTTTCGGCAGTGGGTACAATAATTGTCACCAAAAGTGACTCAAACTGTCAAGATTCTGCAACAAAAATCATGCACAGAAAAAATATTTCAACAAAAAAATGTCAAAAAAAAGTTTGTCTAAAATAAAATTAGATTTTCAGAAAATTTTGTTTACTGAATGGTGAATTTTTTGTTTGACTTATATATATATGATGCAAACACCCAAAACAGCAACAAAATCCAGTTTTCTGTGTCGAAAAAACCTTGATGACGACATACACATAAATAACTACAACAATGATGGAAAAAGGAAAGCGACTGTAATAAGTTTGTTAAACAAAATTTCTGAGTGAATCAATTCGTTAATGTTGTTGCATTAATTCTCATTCATTTCTTTATAATCTTTAGATAAACATACATAGTTGAACACATTAACAAAGTGAAATTTCATAAATGCTTAATGATAAATGAAATATGATGTTATTTTTTAAAACTTAAAAATATTAAAAAAAGTCTGTACGGACTTAGACAAAAATTTAGTGTGATAAATAACAAACAAATCCAGTAAATATTTTTATTTGTTTCAGTTATTCAGACAAAAATATTGTTTGATATATAATATCAGGAAATGCAGTAAATATTTTTGTTTGAGCAAGTAAATTATTTTGTTTAGAATTTGTAAATATTTTTAGACAAATTGTTTTCTAGATTTGGAGAATTTGTTTACTGAAAAAAACCCGTTTTTTTAATGAAATTGTTGAGACATTTTTGTCTGCATTTACAAATTGTACTAACAAATTTGTGTCCTGTTCCAGACAAAATATTTACTAATTCATTGCATTTCTTTATTGAAAATGAAATTTATTTTCTTGTGTAGAAAAAACCTATGTTAATGCTAACTTCGCAACTGAAAAGCGGGTGAGAAAAAAAGAGCGATAATCTTAAACGGTTACAGCATAAGAATAAAACACCTCTTGACCCAGCTAGAAAAGAAAACTATACTACTTTTTAGTCGGAATCATATGACATGGTAAAACAGTGGCACCGAGTAGTCTTTTTCGAAGAAAAATTATATTTATGGAGACCACATGGCTACAAATACTAATTCCATGACTTGCGTAGGGATGACATGGTTTGGGGAGTAATTTCGTGCTACGAAACAGTGAAATTATCGTTCTTGAGCGCAAAAATTAATGAAAATTCTTTTATAATTGTTGTGGAAAAACCATTTCCCCACTTTTCTAATATTTTTATTTTACTGCAATCAACGTAGCACCCATTAGTACTGAAAATGCAGTAACGAAACAGATTTAAGAGCAAAATGTGACATTACTCCATTAGCCACCATACCCCACAGATTTGAATATACTCGTAATATGAAATATTTGAAAATGGCTAGTGCGAAAACTATATGAGTGCAAGAAGCAAATGTGTTAATTGAAGCCATTAAAAAGAATTTCTTTGGATTAAATAAAAGTCTTTATGACTCCATATTTTCGAAGTTATCTGCAACAAAGGTTTAAGTACACCACATTATTAAAATAAACAAAAAATTTTATTATTAATATTACTATTTAACTAAAAAAGTGCAAAACAGCGTTACTTTTCACTTCAAGTGCATGTGTCGTATTTGGATGAGCGAAAGTTTCAAGTAATTCTGGTATGTGATGAAAAACGGTCAATTTGAATCGGCTCCGATTTCCAAAACAAATTCTACTGAAAGTTGACTTATTTACGCTTTTTATTGTTTTGTATCGAAAAAAATATTCAACTAAAATATTCTAAGCCTTAAAAATGTTGAAATAGGTAAATAAGTCATCCTTTAGTCAAATTAGTTTTTGAAATCAGCGCCGATTATCAGATTATTTTTCCATTTCTTAATAAAATATGCTGCATTCTTAAAAAGGTATGAATTGATATTTCTTGGAAACATTTTCATCGCCAAAAATCTTTTTATGTATGTGTCGTATTCAAATGAGCGGCAGTGTATATCAAACAATATTTTTGTTTGAATTTATAAAACAATTGATCTAAAAATACTTACAAATTCTAAACAAAATAGTTTCCTGAGTCCAACAAAAAGAGTTACTGAATTTTTGTAATATGTGTACCAAACAATCTTTTCTCTGAGTCATTAAACATTTTTTTTAAATATTTTTAAGCTTTAAAACATTAACTCAAGCTAACAATAACGTTTGCTGATTTTTTTTTGTAATATATCAGACAAATTTTTTGTTTTACTCTATAAAAATTTTTTAAAAGTGTCCATTAAGCATATATGAAATTTCAGTATGTTCAACTTTGTATGTTTATATCTAGAAAACGTTATGATAGTAACCGCCACAACATTAAAAAGGTTGCTGATGTTTAAGGGGTGCAACGTATTGATTCGGTGACATGAAATAACGTCCATGGAAATAATGTCCATGTACGTTATTTTCACGTTGAAAAGTAAATAATGACCATGGACATTATTTCAAACAACAGAAAAAGGGTATTTAAACTATATATACCGCATACCAAACTCAATTTTTTTTAATGGAAGGTGGGTCAAACCAATAATGAGCTGACGAAATATTTCATTTTGAGCTCTTATTTACACTAAAAAGTAACAACAAAAACCATTATAATTTTAATTAGAGGTGTTGTGGTGTCTCCTTTCAGTAAAAAAAAATTCTGAATTTATAAATTTTGTTTGCTCATTATGAAAAAATTTTTTACAAAATTATTGTATCTGATTCAGTAAATTATGTAAATTATTATGCAAAAAAATTAAAAAAATTTTTTTTCAGACAAGTATTTGTTTCAAATTTGCTTTAAATTCGATATATAATAATTTATCTGATTCATTAAATGTTTCCTTTTTAACTCTTATTTACACTACAAAGCGACAACAAAAACCAGTTTCATTTTCAGTAACTGTGTTGTTTGATTTTACAAAAAAACTATTGGGTCTATTTCAGTAAAAAAAATTTCTGAATTTATAAATTTACAAATTCATCATAATTAAGTTCAATATTTTTGACAAATTTTCAAGACTTTTTTCCAATACAAAAATTTGTAAATGTAAACAAATGTTTTGTCTGAATTTATAAATCTATTTATAAGATCTAATTCACATTTTCTTTCAATAAAAAAATTTGTAAATTAGGAAAATTTTTTTGTCTGAATTTACCAATTGTGGTATAGTTCTTAGTTCATTATAATGAAGATTAATTTTTTCTGTGTAGTCTGAGAGATAGGTATACTAGAAGGGTTGCCAGATTCAAATAGTGCACGAGCTTAACATTTGCTTAAAATCGGATTAATTTTCAAAAGAGAACTTTTCACATTAAAATGTGTAAAATAAACCCAAACAGGCCAGCAGCAAAATATTTTAGGTATACTAGAAGGGTTGCCAGATTCAAATAGTGCACGAGCTTAACATTTGCTTAAAATCGGATTAATTTTCAAAAGAGAACTTTTCACATTAAAATGTGTAAAATAAACCCAAACAGGCCAGCAGCAAAATATTTTCTGAAGGAGAAGAACGTTTTGTTGTAAGAAAACTAAAAGCTAACTCCTTTTTAAGTGCACAAAAAACTTGCTTCTATGGCCGAAAGTGGCTTTATTAGGAAAGCAAGCTCATCAACAATCTGAATAACGGATAATGATCCTAAACACAAGGCTCACAATGTAAGATCATGGCTGCTACATAATATGCGCCATGTCGTGGAAACACTATGGACAATTTATGGTATTATCTCAACAAAAAAAAAAAAGACAAGGAGCATATGGTTTCCCGCAAATCTGAGCCGAAGAGGTCATATTAGAAGGTCGCATCTATTACCAAGAGACTCCAAATGGTGATGAAAAACAAGAGACTGTACACAAAATATTAATTTAAGGAACATTGTTTTAAGTTGTAATCAGATAATTTTTTTTAAACAAAGATTTATTTGTTGAGGGTTATACATTGTCTATATGCATTTCTTTGGAGCTTTACCAAATCATTAGTAAACTTCAACCATACTTTTTAAAAGTTTCAAACCTCTTATCTTATGCACAGACTTTTAAAAACCATTTGAGAATTACAAATAATAATCCTTGAAAATTAAAACAATCAAAGACGAATTATTTGTAAATTCTCAAATGGTTTTTGAAAGTCTGTACATAAAGTCTGAAACTTTTCAAAACTTTGGTTGAAATCATTTGATGATTTGGTAAAGCACCAATGAATTGCATATAGACATTGCTTAACCCTCAACAAATAAATCTTTATTGTAAATAAAATTGGGAGAATATCTCAAATAATAAATTAAATAACTGCCTGTTCCAAAATGTCGACAAGTCGATGTCGTTCTCATATTTATATTGAAAACAATAATAAAAAATTTAAACTTGTTTTTGTGTTCAATATAAATATGAGAACGACATCGACTTGTCAACATTGTGGAACAGGCAGTAAATGCTGAGATATTTTTGCAGAAAATTTTTGAAGTTATTAATTTTTAGATATGTATAAGCATTATTAAATCAAAATTATGATTTCATCTTGATAAAATATATTTGAGCTTGTAGCTTGACAGCACCTAAAATATTTTGACAATCAAGCTCATTCCAGTCCGTGTGGCAAGCCTATGAACTACACAGAAAAAACTAAACTTCATTATGATGAATTAGATCCTATAAAATAGTTTGTAAATGCAGACAACAATTTTTTTTAATTTACAAATGTTTTTATTGAAAAACTAAATGAATTAGGTAATATAAACAAATTTGTAAATTCAGACAAAACATTTGTCCAAATTAAAAAATTTTTTTATTGAAAAAAAATCTTCAAAATTTATTATCAAAAAATCAAATTCAAACAAAATAACTTACACATTCAAACTAAAGTCAGAATTTTTTTTACTGAAATAAGACATAAAAGTTTTTTTGTAAAGTCAAACAACACATTTACTGAAAATTAAACTGGTTCTGTTGTTTCTTTTATTAGGGAATCTTTGACGTTAAGTATTACGGAGTTAAATAAATCAAATGCATTTCGAGGTTTTGATTGGGTTGAATTCAATTTTTTTTAATCGTTCGTTTGTTATCAATAACATAAATCTATCACAACTGCTCGCACTCGTAATCTGTTGCTCCTTAGACAGTAAGTAAAAAAATACATATTTAAGTGCAAATTAAATAATTTAGAATTTAAAATTACGAAAAACTCTAGTTTCTTAAAATGAATTTCAAAGAAATGCTTGTCTGAAGAGAATATATGAAAAAATAACAATTTCCATAGAACAGGTAATATTTCAATTTGTGTGTGCTTTGTAAGAAAACTTCTTAATTAAATTCACCCACTTAATTGTGAATAAAATCAATATTTGTCCATCGATTTTCATGATTTATGGTTTATTTACTTCATAAAATTTTTAACAAAGGTTTTTAAGCCTGAATTGTTTGGTAACGAATTTGTACCTTAAACCTAAATTTGGATTTTTATGTATATGATCATATTTCTACAAGTAAAATAACTAAAAAGAAAAATTTTTAAATTGTTGTAAATTTGTAACTTGCAGTTTTGAGAAACTTGATTATAAAAACTTGCTATTATAATCCCATACATTAACCACATTTCTTCATAGCGTAAGTAATTGTATACAACTTTGAGTACTCTTATTTTGTATTTATATTTATTAATTTATAAATTTAACAGTATTATTTGTAATTATAATTAATTAATATTATATATTTGTAGTATAAAATATTGTTTAAAATTTATTGCATTTGAAAGTATTTATAAAAAAATACACTTAAAAACTAATAAATAATTTACATAATAATTAAGATTATTGTATTAATTTAATATAGTACAAATATTATTATTAGAAATTTCTTTTTTGGTTTCTAATCTTTGGAAAAATATACAGACTTTCTGTTTATATAAGTAGTTAAAAAGTTAAGAAAAGCATCTAACTTAAAAACATATCTTTGGATTTTTTAGCTGGTTTGTGAAAAGACTAACTTGAAAAAATCTTTATTTGAGCAGTGAAATAATAAATATAATTTAAATCATAATTATACATATAAATCTCTTAAATAAACTATAATACAAACACATTAGTAATTTACATATTTTTTAATATCCAATTCTAATATAAATTTCAATTGGTGGGTTCGCATATTTGCTGCAAGGTATTGGTAAAAGGTTGAACAGGCTGCCAGTCTCTAAAAACCGGCCCACTTGGGTCCTTTGGTCCCTTTGCATTTCTAAACATTTCTAAATCGAACGAGTTTAAAGATTTCAATTTACTTATAATTTAATGGAAAAATAAATGAATATTCTCCTCTTATGAGGATACAAGATCATTGTATAACTTTTTTATTCTAAATAAAGAACTATGACGATAAAAAAGCATCAGAACAAAAATTTAATTTGTTTGGGTTATGAAGTTCTTGCAGCAAATGAGAGATGCTCGATGTAGATTTATTCAAGCCATTTTCTTAATTTTCTAGATTAATTCTATGTGTTAATTATATGTTAGTTTAAAAAAAAATTTTTCTTATTTACATTGCCACATGATTCATTTATACCATAACATAATATACTAACAAACATTTAATGCTTAAATTTAACTATTATGTACTTAAACCCTTGCTTAGTATCATTACTTATAATGATAACGTAAGGACTCCTCATCGGAATCTTCTTCATCGCTAGAAGACGGTGGCGTTTCCAGATTTGCCACCGCCACATCCAAATAATCTTCATTGCTCAGCAGAAGTTTGTCCAAATTCTCCACGATTTCCGTGAAGGTAGGCCTCGCTGTGCCATCGAAATGCCAACATTGACGCATTAGCATATAGATATTGAGAGAGCATTTGGCAGGCTTTTCCATGCGTTGACCTGACATTAGATAACTGTATAATTCTTCGGCTGACATTATGGTAGGATAGGGCTGGGCACCAAAAGTCATTATTTCCCACAGCAAAATGCCATAAGACCACACATCACTTTGAGAATCATAGAATTTTTCTTGCAACGATTCTGGAGCCATCCATTTGATAGGCAAACGACCATTGGTATTCTTGCGATAATAATCAGTATCTTGTATATCGCGAGCCAAACCAAAGTCAGCTATTTTCATGACATAATCGTCGGACACTAAAACATTGCGGGCCGCCAAATCACGATGAATACAGCGACGTGAAGCCAAATACTCCATGCCTCGTGCTATTTGAAAGGCAAATGATATTAAATGTTTTTCAGTGAGATGATGTTGAGGTGAAGTGAGATTGCCATCTTTATCGTATTCCTTGCCCGGTCGATTTTTATTTAAAAAATCCTTTAAATTGCCATGAGGTGCGAATTCTACAATCACATATAGAGGACCACTTTGAGAACAACAGCCCAAAAGATTTATAATATTGATATGTTTGCCTATAATTTTCATTACCTCCATTTCGCGTACTAAGCTGGCAATGTCATCATCGGTGTGCCCTTCTTTGACCATTTTAACAGCCACAATGGCATTATTTACCTCAGCCATTACCACACGGCCAAAAGCTCCTTCTCCCAAAGTAGCTCCCAAGATTAGCTGGTTGCGTGGTATTTCCCAATGAGAATCTAAAGGAAATTCATATTCATTAAAGGGCACCGGCTCTGAGTTTGAACTTTGTAACACAGTGGTACGTTGCTTTTCAATTTTTACCACCGGCATGATCATGGCATCCATGGATCCTGAAGAGTCACCACTGGCGGGCTTGTAGACAATTACCTTCTTAGTCCATTGGTGCACAGTTTCTATGCGCTGTTTAAGCAGCTTCTCATGCTTCATCTTACGCCAGACATAATAAATGAATATGGCCAACAATAGTAACATTAAAATTATTACAGTGGCCACTACTACTTCCCATAATGTTTGTGATCTTATAACTTTGGTAACTTTTGTTTCACTTGGATCTTTTACCCGGAGATAGGCACTTTTCAATGACTTACCCAGACCATTTATTTCCATGCAGGTATACCAGCCCTCCTGATCTTTAGTAACATTCTCAAATTTTAAATCATCCTGTATACCCTTCAAAACCGTGCTATTTTGTGAACAGCCATGTGTGGAATTACAAGGAGTAAAAGTCCAACTTTTTGAACTAAAGAGATCAGAAAGAAATTTACATTCCATTTTGCCGCTCTCATTGATAAATAACGTTAGATTGGCTGGTGATATAAGACTTATGGGCTTATGATTAACACGATCACTAATGTGTAGACTAGTAGTATGATTAATACAACCATAGGGATTGCAAACTTTACAGGTATATAAACCGGAATCGGTGGGCACTAAGTCCTCCATGACTATGGCCCATTTAGTTTTTCTTATTTTACCCACAATACGAGCAATTTTTGTGCCATTTACCAGCCAAGTTATATTTGGCTCCGGCTTGCCTATGGCAGGACATGATAACTGTATAAAACTTCCCGAGGGTTTGGAATAAATGTTGCGTAAATTTTTGGGGTTTTTAAATTTTGGCAATTTATCAGGTTGCTGCTGCTGCTGTTGTTGTTGTTGATGATTATCCTCCTCCTCATCGGCCTCGTCATTACGATCACGTTCATGGACTCTATCGTCGTCTTCATCGTTAAACTGGTCTGCGGCTAGACTAGAATTTGCGCTACTGCTTTGAACAGATCCGCCACTGCGTTTCCTTACCTCCACTTGTGAAGTGTAGCCGTAATCATAATCATTCGTTTCGGAGGCAGAAAATCGTCTAGCCATGGCTGTTGTTGGTTGCATTAATGTGACCAAGACGAAAGCTAATAAGGCGGCCTGTACTAACAAGTAATTAAGGCAAAATAAAGGATTTTTATGTCTAACACTATGCGTTCTTAACACCATGATGATTGTTTACAAAATGATTGCAACAATTGCTAAGGTGGGTGTGCAGACTTCTTTTATTACCAAAGAAATTCACTCAAACAGTGTTATTTGTTCCTTGAACACTCTTCTCTGCTCTTGTTTGTGCTCAATTTTTACTGAGTAAATTTTGAAATGGGTTTGTTTAAGGGTTTTTTCTTTTTTTTTCGGTGTGCCTCTTTCTATGACAACATGTTTTTTTTTCATTTAGGACACATGTGTTGCAAGCATGTTGATTTAAGTTTCACTTTTCATTTAACGATCCTCACCAAACAAAACAGTTTTCTTTTGTTTTTCTATTAATTTTGTTTTCAGATTGATGACGTCGTTGTTGTAGTTGTTGCTTTTGGTGATGTTGTGGTGTGTTGTACCGGAAATCCACTTAAAAGCCAGAAGTGAACAGTGAAGAGATTGAAAAATCCATCTAGATCTTTCATACAAGGAGAATCATATATAAATTTGAAATGATGCGCCTCTTTTTGCTGTTCTGTTAAAGATGATATTAAAACTTGGTGTCTATTGTTGCAGTTGTTGTTGCTGTCCTAATGAACTGTAGCAACATGTGTGTGTTTCTTTTGGGGGAAAACATCTAAAAATATAAAATTTATGTGTTTCTGTTTTTTATTTTTGTACGGTAGTATATTCAAATTTCTATTTAAAATTGTTGATGTTAAAATCATTAAAATCCATAAATGTTTTTGTCGCATGTGCCAATGTTCGCTGTTCGATCGATCTCCTGCTTCAAGTTTCTAGTGATGATTGATGTGGCAAGCCTTAAGAGTTTTTGTGATTAGAATTATACAAATGATATTTCGGGTGGGTGATGATGTCATTACTAGATAATGATCACCTTTAGTTTCACTTTGAAGGTAAATATTATTTATTTTTCTCGTTAAATCTATTTCTGTTTTATGAAGATCTTATATTTATTTATGTGCATGTTTTAATTAGGTTTTCTGTCATTTGCAGCATAATATTTTAATCAATCATCATCCTTAAACATCCAAGATATTGTGTAGCACAAAATATAGTTTTAGTTTTTAGAAGATGTTAAGTTTATTAGTCCACATTTTCCGCTTTTGTGTATTTTCTCTTTGTATTTATTCTTTGGCAGACTCTTTCCGATATAATAATTTCAGTTGTTTCTATTTTTTTTTTTGTGATTTATATCAACTGTGTCGTCTGTCCAATTTCAAATCTATAAAACAAGGAAAAACAACAGGAAAATTTATTAATAGATTTTATTAGATGTTTAGAATTTTTAAGATTATTATATACAGATAAACACAAAGAAGCGTATTTTTCTTTAGTTTATGATATTTATGGTATGTTCTTTTCTTTTTATTAATAAAGAAAATATGGAAAAATCATTTAATGTTAAATTGTTGTTACTTTTACATATTTTAGCATGTATTTTAAAACAACTATATTTTTATATTTATTAAATAAAAGTAATTTAAGGTATTCAGTCATGTATTTTAAATCATACATAAATGTTCATTCAGCAATCAGAAGCAACTTAAATGCTTGCCAAGGCGAAAATCAAAATCAAAATCGTGCCATAACCACAAAAAAAGCTTAAGCGTCAACAACTTAATTTTACACGAGAAGTATTTTTTAATTATCCTTGACAAATCGCATGCTTGTCGGTCGGTGTTCAAATATTTTAAGATATTCTTGATGTCAAGAAAAATCAGTTAATTTAATTAAATTATTTTAAAACTAGTAATTATTGTCCTTAGCAAGCTATTCTTTAACTGTTTCATTGATATCCCTGCAGTTTTTGACACTAGTTTTTCTCTACTTGAAAAAGAGAATTTTAGTTTAAGCGATATTTTGCAGTTACAAATAACATGTAAGCAAATTAAAAGTTTAAAAGGAAAATGCACTTAAGCTAAAATTTCTTTTGCTGTATTTCTGTAAAGGTACTTGATATAACTTTGAAACTTTGACAGATAGTTCGAATTGTCGTAAATAATAGATTTTCATCAAAAAACTATTTTCGCAAAGCGTGTCGCTTTAGCATTTTTGGCAGTTATAGCTCGATATGGTACTCCACCAAACGAAAAAGTTCCAAAGTTGTTTAGAGTAATTGCAATCATGTTTATAATTCTACAGGAATTTCTTCAAAACAAATTGTATATTAATTGGGAACTATTGTTATGCTTTCTAGAGTTTAATGGTATCCAATTAAGGCTTATATTTTACTCTATCAAGTCAAAAATTCTGTACGTAATAAAAACAGGATAAAAATAAATTCAGTAAAGTGAGACTTTGGCTCCAACACGAAGGGCTCCGTACAAATACGTTTCGTTTAATTTTAGTTTTTTATTTTTTAAGTTTTTTTTTTGCTGATTTAGCGATTTTTTTTTTGGTTTGGGATCTTTTTTTATTTTTATTATTTTTTCGCTTTTGTGCGATTTTTCGTTTTTTGCATTTTTTTTTTGTTTTTGATTCTTTTAGATTTTGGCGATTTTATGGTTTTGGCGCTTTTTTTAACGCTAATTTTGCTTTTTGACAATAGTTTTAGTTGTAGCGATTTATTTTAGTGTTGACGCCTTTTTTAGTTTTGGCACCTTTTGCGGTTTTTGGGATTTTTTTTCGGTTTTTAGTGATTTTTTAGTTTTAGCGATTTTTTCGGTTTTGACACTTTTTTCGTTTTGGCGATTTTTTCGGTTTTTGAGGATTTTTTTAGGTTTGGCGTTTTTTTAGTTTTGGCGCTTTTTTAGTTTTGGCGCTTTTTTTCGTTTTTGTGTTTTTTTTCATTTTCGGCGATTTTTCGTTTTTTACAATATTTTTAGTTTTAGGGGTTTTTTAGTTTTTAGTGTTTTTTTTTTGGTTTTGATGCCTTTTTCCAGTTTTTGCGTTTTTTTAGTTTGTTGTAGATCTTTTTAGTTTTGATAGTTTTTGGCGTTTTGCGTTTTTTTTAGTTTTGGTGCTTTTTCCCTTTAAGCCCTTTTTTCATTTTGGCGATTATTCGTTTTGACACTTTTTTAATTTGGGATATTTTAATTTTAGCGATTTTTAAAATCTTTTTTTTTTATTTGATGATTTTTTGCGTTATAGCAATTTTTTTCATTTTTGTGCTTTTTTTCTTTAAGCGCTTTTTTCATTTTAGCATTTTTTTCCTTTAAATTACATAGTCAAAGTTACATTAACTGAGAGAACACCCTTTAATTTTTATTGTTTTAAATATCAGTGTTAATTGCTGTAGTATATTCTACAGATTACACCAATTAAAACTAACTTTGAAAATTTTAAGTGTCCATATATAAGTGTCTGTGTATTACATTAGTATTTCAACATTTTTCGTTGCTCGTCTTAGAACACCCTTTAATTTTTAACTGTCATATATTTGTTGTTATAGCAGCCAAAGTTTTACATATTCTGTGAAAATTTCAGGCTCTTATGGTTCTCGAGAAAACAGCCTGTGACAGACGGTCACACAGACAGGTAGACGGAAAGCGTAGCGAAAACAATAGGGTTTCTTTACACTTTTGGTGTACGGAACCCTAAAAATTAGATTGACGAATAAACAAAAAACAGGCTTAATTAAATTTAAGAATTAATGATGCACTAGTTTTTTATTAATCCAAATTTTCTTTGCGACTATCTGGCGATTTTTATTAAAGTGCTCTACTTACAGGTAATTTATAGATTTTTCTATTTTTAGTTTCCTTTTCAAACATGAAATAGTGTCCACCGTACATTATTTCCGTGGACGTCATTGTATGCCACCTCATTTTTACATACTATGCTATAACCTATAATGAAGAATATACTTTGGAACAAATAGCATTTGTAGTAGTTCCAAAGAATCGTTTTTTGCAACATTGTAAACATGACTTTAAATCTATTGAATAGGAATAAAAAAAACTTCTTGTAATTGCAATGATCCGGATTGAAAATACATCCGGATCACAAGTTCAGGATCTTTCTTTGAAAGCTCATTTTTCACTGGTGTACTTTTCTTTAAATTTAGGAAGAAAAACATTTTACACCTTCATTTTGGCATCCTAGAAATTGTATCAGAGATCTCATTAAATCTCCTGTCTGCATCGTAAGTTATTCAAGGTCAAAGGGCACAAAAATATGGGTTTCGATATTATATAGTTTTTTATGGCTTTGATGATGTTAACATCTATTATAAAAAGTGTACAGCATTTATGCTTAATTTGCGACCAATTTCGTTTCAAAAGAGACTTTTGAGACAAGTTTTAGAATGCCAAAATGAAGGTGTATAAAAGCTTTCATCTTATTATCTCTCATTCCAAGATTGAACCCTTTTTAACCGACTTCAAAAAGAAGGAAGTTATCAATTTGTGTGTATATTTTTCAGTTTCTTATGTTTGTACACGCATAACTCTGTCAACTCTGTCGGCAAATATTTGTCAAGTGTGACCGTACTTTAAGAAATGTTCAAAATGAATATATTATGGAAATGTTTTAAAACTATAGACATAAGAAACTAATAAGTACTTTTCTATTTCAAGATAACCACTTTCCTTGGACATCAAAAATAACGTTCATTCTATAAAGGATTTATGGGTTTTTAGAGTTCATTGTTTTAATATGATTAAAATACTTAGACTCAAATATCCTACTTAAATGATCATAAAATATTTTCAAATCAGGTAGATTTTTCTGTTAGCATGGAGTATTACTTCAAGTGGTTGTTTCACTTATTAATGAAATACATTATAAGTGTTTCTGAAATATGATGTTTTTCAAATCAAGTGAACTGAAGTTTTTAGTACTCAAGTGCCATTGTGCATTTAATGTTGCAGTTTTCAAAGTACTTAAAAACTAATTTAAAAATATGCTGGAGTTCTTTTATTCAATATGTCTGACTAGCTGGCACATATAATTTTATTGAGGTTTGAAGAGAGGAAGAAAATATAGATAATTAATTATTGATTATTCTCTTTCGGTATTTTCGTAATATGAGCAGCACATCAAAAGCACGCAAAAAAGCAGTGAATTGATTTCTATGAAACTTGGTATGAAGGTACTTTATTATCCCGGTTCACATTTAGAATACAAAATCTCATTTCCAAGTTAAAATATAAAAAATTCGAAATACGCAATTTTAACAATATAAATAAATGTTACTGAAAACTAGTTGGCAGCACTATATATTCTGTATAACGGGAACCTTACACAATATTTAAAAAACTTTGTATTGTTATGTTTGTATTATTATATACATATGCATATTAAACTACTACTAACCGGTGTGCTGCGCTACCCCATTGTTGTGAATATATAGGAAAATGAATACACAATTATTTTGTACTCCCGTGTCCTCCCTTCTATTCCAGGATTTTATTTAACGTGCAATTTGTTCTCAGTATAACATAAAGAAAATTTAAGAATCTCGAAATGGGGGTTCTCCAGATATAGGATAGCTACAAGTTACTCTGTATGGGGCTGTAAGTATCTCCATCCTGCAATACCACCAGCCTTTTGTTGAAAAGCGCAATTTGTTCTAACGTTAAACTACAACAAATTTAGAGAGTCTCGCTTTGGTGGTTCTTCAGATATAAGAAAATGAATAATTACACTGCATGGGGGTACCCGTTTCCCCTTCCTATACCTTAAACATATTTTTGGACTTTCACTTTGTTCTAAGAGTTTTCCACATTAAATGAAGAAAGTCTCACTATTGTAGCTCCGCAGATATAGGAAAAAAATAATAACTTTGTATGGGGGTTACACGTCTTCCCTATCCTACACCTCCAAGATTTTATAAGACTGTGTACTTTGTTCCATGAAGTAGCCATATCAAATTTAGAGAGCCTCTAATATATGTATATATATATATATATATATATATATATATATATATATATATATATATATATATATATATATATATATATATATATATATATATATATATATATATATATATATATATATATATATATATATATATATATATATATATATATATATATATATATATATATATATATATATCTATATATATATATATATATATATATATATATATATATATATATATATACATATATATATATATATATATATATATATATATATATATATATATATATATATATATGTATATATATATATATATATATATATATATATACATATATATATATATATATATATATATATATATATATATATATATATATATATATATATATATATATATATATATATATATATATATATATATATATATATATATATATATATATATATATATATATATATATATATATATATATATATATATATATATATATATATATATATATATATATATATATATATATATATATATATATATATATATATATATATATATATATGTGCTGCTGTTGACGTTGTGATGATGGCGTATATGTTGTAAACTTCCGGCGTGCTTTAAAAGTTTAAACATAAATCCATTTGCACATGTATTTATGTAGTCAATCATTCATTCATTCGTTCATCTCTACACAGAAAAAAATAAGTTTCGTTTTCGATAACAAAAATCCCGGTATTCAATAATTTTTTTTTCAAATTTCCTGTGATAAAGAATTCCCCTATATTGATAACAAAATTATTTCAAAATAAAAATATATATATATATATATATTAAAAAAATGTTGACATGGCTGGAATACGAACCCGGGCTTTCCGGACGTAAAGCATACACTCTCTAGCTGAGCCATATCCCATTTATTTTTTTATAGGATACAACTTGTTTTAAGTACTTATGTATAAAAAGAAAAGAAATAACCGGCATGGAAAAGAAATACTTACAACGAAATATTTTATTATGTTAAAGATAAATGTTATTGAAATTCATATTTTTTTTTAATAACATGGTCTTATTGAATATAATTCTTGTCTATTTTTTTCTGTGTAAGTGCTAGAGCGTATTTGAACCGTTTTTGCTCATTAATATAATCGCTTTTATTTTCTATTTATTTAGTTATTTTCTCATTGCAAGATTAATATCCAAAAAAATTGGTTCATTAAACCACAACGAAAATAGCCAGAACAAATTGTAAAATTATTTTTATTAAATGCTATTTTGTTTTGCAGTTAACACAAAAATATTATTGTTTATTTTTAATGACATGATTTATACGAGAGAAACTATTTATACTGTGAGCCTAATAGGTAGTGACTAAATATTATTTTGATATTGTGTGTTTTTTTTATATTTTTTTATACTTTAAGGCAGCAACACCTTTTCTAATATCAAATCAAAAATAAATTTAAAAAATCAAAAAACCGCCATCTTTTGATAAGGAAGATTGGTACCAATGGAAAGGTAATTTTCTATAGATATAAAATATATAAAGATATCATAGCCTTGCGAAGAATTTATTAAAAACACACAAACATAAAATATATATACATACATATATAATTTTTTTTTATTTTTCAGTGTATATGAAAGCTATTACTATTTTTGATTACTCCCGTGTGGAAAACTTTTCTACCAATTGTCTTTAACGTAATTGTCCTTTCGCTGGTGGAAATGGGAGTGAAAATGGCGATATAATACGTAGGTGAAAAGAAAAATGGGCTTAATTTTTGGGCGTGGCATAAACTGGATATATTAAAAGCCAGACATATAAAGTTTTAGAAGGGCTTTCTTGCCGCGTGCCAAAAATTTGACAGTAGGAGGGAAGGAGCCGAGATGACACGAGTGGAACCCAGAATTCGATGTGATATAAAAAGCCACTAGAACCAAAAAAGAAGCCACAGTCAAGCCGTAAACAACGATATGCAATATGATGAAGTCGAACTTCAAATGGCGGCGCTATATATAAAAAATAAAAAGTGCAGTATTTAAAGGCGTGGCAAAAAATGTTTTTCCTTTTTAGAAACGTATTTTTTTATATACAAACATAACCCGCGAAGCGATTAACTTGTGTTGCGTCTATGGCGGGATTCGAACCCATGACCTCTGGACTAACAGGCTAGCATCACTATCACTCAGCCACAGGGCAGTCCTAAGCTTAAGCATTGATATATCTTTCATTCTACGAAACTCCCACCCTATAATACTACCAATATTGGAAAATATATAAAATGTATAAAGTGCTAAACTTAAATAAAATGCAATATCGCAAAAAATCGCAAAAAGTTAAACTTGGATGCAAATATAGACATTCTGTTCTTTATAGTGTATATCGTTAGCTGAAATCCAAAATCAAGTGATTACACTTTTTTAAATTTTACAGGAGAGAGAAAAAACTAAATAAAATACTTCAAGTTACTGAATTAAAGCCGCTTCATTTTCGTTTGTAATTTAGCTGATTTTTATGATAAAGATTTGAAAATCTGTGTGGACATGCATTTCGATGTAATACGCAATAATTAATCAAAAATGCAATTTCAAATTTTTTGTTAGTTAAGTGGTTTTGGATTTCAGCTGACGATATAATAGATATGACGAATATTGGGGATATCTATAACTTTTAAGCTTTTGAAGTATTAAAATCTAGAGAATATAGTCTACAATTATACTTTTCATATAAACATAAATATGACTATGGTTGGATCATAATTTTAAAAATATTTTTACACAGATCTATTCTCTAAATACAATACCAATACAATATGAAAACAAAAAAAATTTTAATAAGAAACATCAATTTTTTCATGACAAACTTTGATATTTAAACAATTTTTTTAACACTTTGAAAATGAAATTTTGTACTTTAATTTGGACTCTAACCTGCGATGATCGGGAGCCATTATTGAGAAGATTTGAGTATTCGAGTTTTAATGCTTCCCGATTGTAAAAGTCGCTATGTTCCGCACTACTGGACTTGTTATTTTATATTTAGTTTTTTGTAACGCTATCTGGTTTTTTAAGTTTGAATATTTTTTTTATTTTTTACCTTTTAGTTTTTTTAAGTCCACCTTGTACACAGGCGGGTTCACTTTTAACGCAGTGGACATTTTGGCTGCTAAGCAACTTTAAACCAATTTAATATTCCTAATTAAATTTAAGCATATAACTTATATATATATATATATATATATATATATATATATATATATATATATATATATATATATATATATATATATATATATATATATATATATATATATATATATATATATATATATATATATATATATATATATATATATATATATATATATATATATATATATATATATATATATATATATATATATATATATATATATATATATATAATAGAGAAACGCGGAAAAACACAACCCTTCTTGGTAGTCTGATAATTAAGCATACAGCTTTTATATATTTTTGTAATCTACTTTTAGTTTTCTTTATTTTAATAGCCCAATCGATAGGTTATGTAACATTTTTTTAAACATATTACTTTTTCGCGCCAAGAATCTGCCATTTTATTTTTTCTTTTCAAACACCTATGTAAGCACACTTGGGTTCTTAAGACGCATATAACTGTCGAAATCCATACAGTGGTTTGGAAGATACGAGGTAATATAGAAATTTACAAACATATATACAAGAAACGTACAAAAAACATAACCCTTCTTGGCAGTCGGGTAAAAAGTGACCTCGAAATGCATAAATGTCTCATTTTGCAAACGAAACCCTTTTGCCATGTAGTTCGTGTCTAATGTTGAAAAACAGTTAACTTTATTTGTGTCGTTTGTGCTTTGAAGAGTTTGATGCATTGGTGTACACTCGTTGTGAATGCATTATTCATGTACTGACTTATTGCAATTGTTTACAGATCTTGCCTTAACTGATGACCAGGGTTCGGAGTTTCATGCAACTAAAAATTGATTTTATGTGCTTAACAAATGCAAATAAAAATTAAAAATATGCGCAAAAAATGCATTTACCTACGAAAAAAGTATCAAAGCTAAAATAATACGAAAATATATATTTTTAGTTTTTTATTATTATTAGAGGAAAAAAAAAACATAAAACAAACATAATTGCGTCTGTTATTTAATGCAACCGAACTTTAGTTGCATTGCCAGTCGGTAACTGAAAATTACTGGTTGCCAGAAAGGCACTAAATAGCAACTGAAATTAACAGCTCTCAGTTGTCATCAGTGGAATGATTTTCCGCAACTGCAAACCCAACTGAGGGTCGGTTGCCATCAATAATCGTCCTATTAATAGTTTTTTTTTTCAAAAATTTAAAAATATGCTTTAAAAATTTTTTATAACTCCAAATATATGCATTTATTTCCAAAATATGCACTTATTACCAAAATATGCAAAAATATGGAAATACAAATCGATGCCAAACTACTTAAAATTTGAGGATTCGCATAGATAATTAGTCAATAGCTCTTTGTCTATCACTACAAAAAACATACATTTACATGAAAGTCTGAGCCCTGCTGATGACATAGGTCATTAATTAAAATTATGAGGAATCAAAAAAATCCTTTTCACAACTTTTCGAAATTCTGCATGGTGCCAAGCTATGTATGAAAATGGTTAGCTTTCTTATGGATCATTTGCAAATAACAAGTGTCAAAGCTATTAAAACTCTCAAAGTATCCCTCGTAATGTAATAAACAATGTACTTTAATGCTCAAAAATATTATTGATCAGTAAATATATAACAAATAGTTTATATTAAGCACGTGCGTACTAGTCTTTGAAGTTCATTGCTTAATAGTTTGACTACTACGTCCTTAACCCTCAAATGGGATGATATCTTCGTACGATTTTCATTTAGAATGTAGTCACTCATATATTATTTTTTTATATTTTCTTATGCCAATTTTAATTTTGGGTCGATCAGCCATGTCACAGCATACCATTCCGATCGTAAGTGGTTTCAATTCCGTAAGTTGCTTCTTCAGAAAACGAAAAACGAAATTTTTCTTCCCAATCAAACCAATTTTAAATTTCAAAGTGGAATTGGCAAAGACTTTCTACTAGCTTCATTTGCAGTAAATACTAAAAACGTGCATACTTTTAGGAGCGTCAAATAAATAAGCTTGTCATGTTAATAAAAAGCTTTGATTGTAAAAACAAGAGTAAACAAACGCCTCAAGGTATAAAAACTTTATCATTATAAAATCGAAATACAAAATAAACGGAATCGGAAGACAGCAAAACAAAAACGATCGGAATGGAAGTACGGAACTAAAACCATTCAGATCCGAATGTGTGACATGCTTGATTCAAGCCCGCCGCATACTTGAATCAATCCCGCCACGTACTTGACAATCCTACTGCGTACTTTAATCAATCACGTCGCTTACTGAGGCTTATTTTTAAATATTTAATCCTAGAACTGACTTGAGAATTTATATTTTTAATGATTTTACTTACTTGTTTTAAATTAAAATTTATTTTTGTTCATTCGTGGTAATGAACATATCTCGTCAAGTTTGTAAACCAACGCCTTAGACAACTTAGCACAACAGAACAGTGAATTTTGGCTACCCACGTGAGCTGGGATGCGAAATAAACCAATGCTAGCTAAAATTGTTCGAAACAAAATTGTTCGCTATTTCTTTGCGAATCTTAAAAAATCGAATGATCGCTAAATCGAACTTCTCTTGATAATTTCTCGAATGTGTGACGGTACCGTGCTCGAATCTGTCTGACTGCAGCGTAAATAAAAGGATTAGCACACATCCACTAGGCTATCGTGGCAAATTTTTTTCTGTTCAATTAGTGCACACATGAATCTAAATTACACATTCGAGAAATGATCGAAAATAGTCGATGCTGCGAATATTCACATTTTATGCCATTTTGAAATTGCGCTTATTATCACGGCATTATCGACAAAGGCTCGCTCTAGCGAACATTCTTTTTTTTAGATTCACGAGCATTTATCGAACAAATTTGTTTTGAAAATTCTTCGTTTTAGCGAACCTTCTTGTATTTTGAATCTCAGGTTTAGTGGGGTAGGTTAAAGAATTAAAAAAATAATAATATAAATAAATTAAAAAATAAAGATAATAATCTTAAAAAAATGGCTTTTGCTCTTGCCTTTTTGCGCTATCGAAATTTGTTCGATATTGGCTTTCTCTTGATATTGCTAACAAACTTTCGAAATCGAATATTTTTTGAAACAAAGCTGAGCGAGAGGTAAACTTTTTTCGAATCATTTTTGAGTGTCATCCTCGATAGTTTTACAGGATAAATGTTCGAGACATATTCGAAATCGATATAACTAATGAAAGTCTTGGGTATCAACAACAAATACCAACACACTATGACTTTGTATAAAGTTTATAAAAATAGTACTTATTTTAAAATTTTTTTACGTGATTCAAGATCTTTTGCTTAAATTACGAATTTTATTCCGTTTTCGGTATGATTTAAGTGCATTTTAGTGTTATTCGTACTTATATTTTTGAGTATGACTCGTACTCAAAGTAGGTAGAAAATACTTGAATCTAGTACGCCGCGGCGATTTTCTTTCTGTGTAAGTAAATAATTGCATATCGCGCTTTGGTGCATGTTGCGCAGTTCCGGTAAAACCAAATGTCTGCAACATGAATGCCTCCCAATTGAGGCCCAAAAAATGTACCTATTACCATTGGCTCCAACGTTCTGACCATCATCGTTTTTAAAAATATGTCGACCAATGATTCCTATGTGTTGCTATATGTTTTGCTATACGCAAATATTACGGGACTTATGCGAAAACTTTTTAGCTTGATTTTTTTTAAGTTTATGGTCAAACGTATTTTTACCCTGTTTGACCATCAACTATAAAATCAAGTTAAAAAGTCTTTGTCTAAATCCCGTATATGTAGGATATTAAGAAATCAACCACGATTTCAAAATTCCTTAACAATTCGACTAAAAAAACATTACTTTTATATCCTTCACCATAGGCGAAAAACAATTGAAGTGCAATAACTCTGTAAGCCATATGAAATAAAAAATTGGTTTTATGTGCTCATTCTCCTGTTAGGTACCATAGTCCTAGAGTTCTAGATAAATTTTAAGATAAATTCTAGCATTTTGCAAATAATTATGCTGCGTATTTACAGTAGAAAATTCAAAAAACCATAAAATTTTATATTTTGTTTAAACTTAAATGCATGTGGCTTACCGAGTTATTGCACTAAGCCTCTCAATTGTTTACATATAATTTTGACACGTATTTATCTGTCTGCATATAAAATGTAGTTTACAAAACGGCCAGATAAGTTCTGGAGCTAAATTTTGGCGGACATAAAATTTCCTTAAGATTATTTGCCAGGTATGTGAGTAGTATAGGGCTGCCATATGAACCCGTCAACCAGGACATTTATAATACATATCACAACCGAATGTACAACAAAAGCTTATACTTATATTACAAGAACTAATCATATAAAAATGAACCGCAACAAATTTTTATTTTGATACATATATCAACCATATATTTCAAATTGGAGTCCAACAATTAAACAATAGATACAAAAATTAACATGTAATCATACATAAAAAACAATAAACAATAACATTAAATTAAAAAATGTAAAAACCCCCGAAGAAAATAGATGATAACTTTAAAATGGCTGGACCAATTTTCTTTAAACATAGTTTGGAAGATTTTGTATCAAGTCGCCTTTCAAACAAAATTTACTAAATTAAAATCGAGCTAGCCGTTTGGGAGCTCCGATGTCAAAGACCCACAGACTCAACAGAATACTTCTAGAAAAGATGTGATATCTTCTAAACGGCTGGACCAATTTTATTCAAACATTGCTAGGAACACTCTCGATCAAGTCACCTTTCAAACAGAAAAAACTAAATCAAAATTGGTCTAGCCGTTTGGTGTGTACGAGGGTTCGTACATCCACACAGATACACAGACACACACTACAAACTTATAACACCCCTTTTTTTAGTCGGCGGTTAAAAATAAAAAATTCATTTATAACATTAAATTAAAAATTTAAAAAACCCCCGAAGAAAATAGATGATAACTTCAAAATAGCTGGACCAATTTTCTTCAAACATAGGTTAGAAGATTTGGGATCAAGTCACCTTTCAAACAAAACTTACTAAATTAAAATCGATCTAGCCCTTTGGGAGCTACGATGTCAAAGACCCACAGATTCAACAGGATACATCTAGAAAAGATGTGATATCTTCTAAACGGCTAAACCAATTTTATTCAAACATAGCTAAGAACACTCTCGATCAAGTCAGCTTTCAAACAGAAAAATCAAAATCGGTCCAGCCGTTTGGTCTGTACGAGTCTTCGTACATCCACACAGATACACAGACACATACTACAATTTTATAACACCCCTTTTTTTAGTCGGGTGCTAAAAATTACGAGGGGCGAAAATAAACACACGGGCTGGCGATGCGACCTGTGTTTATTTCATCGAGTAGTTGAAAGAAAGGCCCAGGCTTTGAAGTTAATTTTTATATAGAAATGCTCACTTTCATACGAAAACTTTGATTTTGATGGTAACTGTAAATCAATAAGTTTAATAAATGCAAATATCGATGAAGAAAAAAATCACAACTATTTTTGATATTATTAGAAATTTCAGAAAACTGAAATTAATTTATATAATTTTTGGCAAACAATTTCTAAAATAAAGTGAGGCGATTCCACCAAGGCTTTTCCAGTTTTAGCAGAATTAAAAAAAAATTATGGTTCCCCCACATTTGTCTGCAAATATCGGACAAATATTTAGCTCCGTCAATTTAACAAACTCACATACTCCTTAAGGTTATTTGAGCTTTTCTGCAGAAACACCCGAGTCTTGGTAGGAATCAAACCTGCGACCTCCCAGTTAATAGCCTAGCACACTCTTCAGTACGCGGGTAACTAAACTAAATTTCGATGCTCCTTAGAGAATTAAACCTTAGAAGGAATTCTTTATTCTACAGATTATTTGAAATTCATAAAACCAATTGTTTTGGTACTCATATTAAGAGCGATTTAGCAAAAATTATAAATTCGGTAATGTATTCATCTGAAAATCATTTATATTCCAAGGTACATACATATATATTTAAGCTTGTAAAATCATTATTTTTTTTTATTTTTTGTTATGCATTCATGTTTATAAACCACATGAAATTACTGGCGATTGCTATTATTTGTTTTCTTATTAATAAAAATTAATGAAACCACAAAAAATGCTTGGCTTTATTTATGCCGATTTTCTTGCCGATTTTTCGAATTGGAGTACCGAAAATGCCGACTTTTTGCTGCTTTCTGATTCTTTTTCCTATGTTTATGGGTCAAACCAATAATAAGGTGACGAAATGCTGGTGAAATTGCTTCATGTAAACAGCGTTATAACAGAAAGCTTAACCTCTGTTCATAACAAAAATCAGCAGAAATTAAATTTCTGTCTGCATTGTCCTGTATCAAAAAAACCAGGACAATTTAAGAGTGGACCAGGATACCAGGACAATTTGTCTAAAACCAGGACAATCCTGGAAAACCAGGACGTATGATAGCCTAGTGTAGTAGGACAAAATGTTGGTACCGTGGCACTACCGCGACTACGGTCGAAAAGGGAAATAGGAGAGCACGCATGTAAGTGTGTTTTTTTGTAAAATTTCAAAAACGTCCCGACT
>CATQFL010000120.1:0-147500 GCA_956483635.1 Panzeria rudis | reverse complement strand
ATATATATATATATATATGTATATATATATATATATATATATATATATATATATATATATATATATATATATATAGAGTGATTTTTTTGCTATTATCTTTTTGGCAACACTAGTTTTGACAGCTCACGCACGTTTTGTATCTTGTGTCACTGTCAAACATCTTCAGTTTGGTCTATAATTTAATCATGAATCGTCTTACAAACGAACAACGCTTGCAAATTGTTGAATTTTATTACCAAAATGCGTGCTCTGTAAAAGTTAGATGAAGATCCACTTTTTTATCGAAGAATTGTGTTCAGCGACGAGGCTCATTTCTGGTTGAATGGATACGTGAACAAGCAAAACTGCCGTATTTGGAGTGAAGAGCAGCCAGAAGCATTGCAAGAGCTACCAATGCATCCACAAAAAACAACCGTTTGGTGCGGATTATGGGCTGGCGGCATCATTGGGCCGTATTTCTTCAAAGATGATGCGAATCACAACGTTACTGTGAATGGTGAGCGCTACCGTACGATGATAACAAACTTTTTTCTGCCCAAAATGGAAGAGCTTGACTTGCATGACATGTGGTTTCAACAAGACGGTGCCACATGCCACACAGCACGCGAAACAATGGACCAATTGAGAGGCGAGTTCGGTGAACAGTTTATTTCACGCTTGGGACCAGTCAATTGGCCGCCCAGATCGTGCGATTTAACGCCTCTAGACTATTTTTTGTGGGGCTATGTTAAGGCTAATGTCTATAGCGACAAGCCCGCTTCGATTGACGCACTGGAAGCCAACATTATTCGTGAGATACCGGCCGAAATCTTGGAAAGAGTATGCCAAAATTGGACTAAGCGGATGGACCATTTGAGGTGCAGCCGCGGCCAACATTTGCATGAAATAATCTTCAAACATTAAATTATATCGACCCAACTATCGATCCAAATAAATATTTCATGCATTTTTCTGAATTTTATGTGTTTTTTTTTTTTACTTTCCGATAGTTCTTATAAAATCACCCATTATATATATATATATATATATATATATATATATATATATATATATATATATATATATATATATATATATATATATATATATATATATATATGTCAAATTTTTCATAAAAAATTTTCTTAAAATAGATTTCAAATACATTTCATTTATTTATGAATATGGGGGTAGCTCTTTACACAATTTTTAAATCAATTAAAGCCTTTCTAATAACATTTACTGCTTTTGAATATTTCTTTTAGTCTGTCTGTAAAACTGGACGAGTCATTGTCGCTCACGAGGCACCTTTGACACAAGGCTTCGGGTCGGAAATTGCAGCTTACATCCAAGAAAAATGCTTCCTGCATTTAGAATCACCAGTTAAGCGTGTAACAGGTTGGGATACGCCATTCCCATATGTTTTTGAGCCTTTCTATTTACCGAACAAGTTCCGATGTTTGACAGCAATAAAGGAAGTTATTAATTATTAGATATCTTCAATGAAATGTTCAGCCAGCAACGATGAACCCTCAATAAGATCAAGTGCAATATTAATTTTATATTATAATAACTACTTATATAACCAATGCATTTATTTAGATTTTAACTTACATTTTATATTTACATACATAAGTATGAATATGTATTTATTTGTTTAATAAATAAAAGGGTAATATGATATTTAGGATTGCTATGGAATCCCAGTCAGAATTGTCATTTATCAGAATTGAAAATCGGTTCTGATTTGAATTGTTGTTATGAAACCGTCTTGGTTTTGCGTTGATTCGATAATCCTACGTCTTAACGAGCTGTGGTTTTCGATCCAAGTCAAGCAAATAAAAAGCAACTTTTAAGAGCAATTGTAAATACACAAAATCCTCTTTATTTAACTTTAATTTTAATTTATTTTAAATATTCAATCAGTTAGTAACAATTGCAATTATCGTAGCTTTAAAACAATCTGATTGATTCTCCTCTGCAATAAAGATACCTTAAGCATTATGCTTGAAGGTATATCTTTTGAAAGACCAAAAAAATGTTCATATTTTAACCTGAGGTTCAATTCTGGTTCTCCCCCACCGATTTTCAAAAACAAAATAATGGGACCAAACTTCAAGAAAACCTTTTGAAACAAAAGAATAATTTAAAAAGTCGGTTAATTAATGGAGTAGCTATGCGATAATTAACATTTGTGTGAGAAGGGGGGAGGGCGATGGCCCGCCCAATTTCGAAAAAAATATGGGACCAAATTGCAGGCAAAGCCTTTCGAAAAAAAAAGAATTTTGGAAATCGGTCCATAAATGGAGGAGTTGTGCGATAATCAATACTTGGGGGGGAATTTCCGCCCGATTTTCGAAAAAAAGTTTCTGGGACCAACCTTTGGAAGCAAGGCGTTTCGAACAATAAAATAATTCTGAAAATCGGTGCATAAATGAAGGAGTTATGTGATAATCAATATTTTGGGGGGGAAAATTTCCCCCTGATTTTCGAAAAAAATGTATGGGACCAATATGCATGCAAGTCATTTCAAACAAAAAAAGAATTTTGAAAATCGGTTAAAAAATGACAGAGTTATGCGTGTACAAACATAAAAAAGTAAAAAAAACACGAATTGATAACCTCCTTCTTTTTTGAAGTCGGTTAAAAAAAACTTCATATTACTTTTCATATTCAGGGGTGTCATAAGAATTCAAGCCGGTTTTGCTGATTGTCGGATTTGCAAATCGATATTGATTTCATTTGGTGTCATGAAAAGAAGTCGGTTTTGTTATTTTGTCAACTAACGTTCAGACGATGCAAGTCTTATTGATCAGCTTCTTATTTGTGGGCAAGAGTGTCCACACCTGAGGAATTGTCATCATAACACCTAATATAACGCCGGCAGAGAAATTGTAAATTTTTCATTCACATCAATACATAGGGGTAGACGTTGGTGAATTTATATCATGAATCATATTTTCTTCATCGTCGTACAGCTAAGATCGAACATTTATACCTTTATATGGGCAACAATAACCGCCAGAAAAAAATTTTTATATTTTTATAATAAGATTTATTTAATATATATCATAAAATTTATGGCTTTTCATTAAAACATATTTACTTCTTATAATTTTCACTAATTCTAATCAAAGTATATTAATACAAGTACGCTCACTTCGTCTGGTTAACATCAGCTGATTTCTACTAAATTGTCCAATTATTTTTAATTCCTTTTTCCAGTTTATACCCAGCAAACATATAATACATTCTTTGATTAAATTGTTTTTAAAAATATATTTTTATTTTATTTGAGTATAAATTCGGATACTATCCATTTAATTTATAATAGCATCGCCATATCTGGTAATTTTTCTCTTTATATACCGTCAAATTAAATGCAAACGGACATAACTACACTTTTATTTTTTAGAGGAGAAGCAAACAACTAAAACTTTAAGCTTAAGACCCATCACACTTGTAATAAAATTGTGCAATAATATTGCCAATGTGTATTTCATATTAGAAGGTGGCACAATATATTGGCCAAAATGAATAGGCTTTTGATTTTTGTTACAGAATCAAGAAAATTGTGTAGTGTTGGTAACATCGTTAAGTTTCGTTTTTCACTGTCAGAAAAATTGGGCAATATTTTGTTTGAAATTATTGTGGCATTTATTGCATAGTATAGATCAAAAGGACAATAATATGTTCAATAATATTGCATAATGGATGGCACGCTTTATACGAATTTTCTAAATGATGGATTTTTTTTACAAACGTAAGAATTTGTAGCATAGTTTAAGGACTTCTTAATATTGGGTACATGTAAAACTTTTCGTATGAAATAATCAATGATATGCTCATCATCTTTCACAAATTTGAAGCCTGTACGGCTTTATATCTATTCGCTCCCACCTTGAGAAAACATTTGCTCTTCTTCTTCAGAGAGATACAGAAGTATATTCGCAACTATTCTCAAGTCATCCTCACACGTTTCAAACTTGATAAAGAGTTTGACTTTAAATTATTCTAAGTTAAATATGAAACCCGCATGTTTGTTGGGTATATGGTGCTTATGTGTGTGTGTATTTTTTTTTTAGCAAATTAAATTGCTTATAACTCCCAAGATATTGAACGGATTTTTGTATTTCTTGCGTAGTCCAATTCTGCCAATTGACATTATCCATCAGTATACTTTTAATACAAATCTGCACCATGTTCTACGCGTAAAAATTGTCCACAAAATATAATTATAAAATTTACATATGTAAACATTTTATTTATTTTCTTTTGTTTGCTTTTGTTAATCCTTTTATAACGACTTTTTGTTAAATACAAATATTTTATTTCAGCATTTGCCCTTTACCATCTTCAACATCAAGAAAATTACTTTAACAGCATCGCAAATATACATATTATATATTAGCACTATTTTGGTCAACCATTTATCTTCTATGATCATAAAGTATGTTAAACAAACATAGAAATTACATTTAAATTGTATGCTTCTCTTCTTAAGAAGCCCTCAAGTACTTATTGGTACGTCTTGGTAATTATATAATATATAATGTGTTTCAACAATTTGTATTTAATTTTGTATTTTTATTGGTATATAAAGATGTGTACATTATGGTGCGCAGGGGCAATGAAAGGGTTAATCAATATTTTTTTTAACTTCTTCTTTTATATTGTTTTTGACAATTCAGTAGAAAATACAAAAACAAAATGCCTGTTGTTTTTGTTGTTGTAGATGTGAGCGTACTTGTATTAATATACTTTGCATACAAGTATGAAATAAAGTGCAGAGGGGTATACCATGGTAGAATTATACTAGGTAGTAGCGAAGCTACAACAACCCAACAACAGCAAAAACAACACGGCTTTTTATTGTTGTTTAGGTTCGAGGTTATCAAAAAGCACAAAAGAAAATTTGAAAAAAAATGTATATGTTCACATGTGTGTGTTTACCAGAGACTTGCGCCGAGACGGCTGAGCCGCGGCTAAGCCGAGCCGCCGACTAATTTCCACAGCCGCCGCCGATTTATCTTGCGGCTAAAATCGGCTTAATGGAAGCCGCCACCGACGATCGTTTTTCGGCTCAAAAACGGCTTAAAATAATCCGCCGATTGCTTTTTTTAATTTCCACTTCTACTTTTTTATGTTTTTTTTCATAATTTTTGTTCAAGCATTATTTTAGTAATTTGCAGTCTACACCCAACTTAACATTAACTTCAAGTTAATGTTAAGTGTAGACCGCTCAAGTTAATGCTTTTTTCAGGGTATAACATAGTTGTTAGTGCAATTGTTTTAACAGCGCAGTAATAACTCCAAGTTACAACAGCATATCAAGTTAGGAACAGAATGCCCCACTTTTGACAGCTAAAAGAGGCTGCTGTCATGTGTTGTGCATTTTTACATACAAAGTGCTCTTACTAAGATAATATGAAGGACATAGTCAAATTAGAAACCACATTATAAAATAAGAATTGCGTTCCCTCTCATACAATCTTCGTAATGTTGTTGTATAGTGACGGGTCTAGTTAGTAGTCTATGGTTAGGTGGAGACGTAGAGTAAGATAACGAAAAATATTTTTGTATGCATTACTCTGCGACCTAGGCTTGCCAGATCAAAATTGTGAAAAAGCTTGACATTTAGAGAAAAAAAGCTTGATTTACTAAGACGAACTGCCAAAAACTGTCAAAAACTATTCAAAAGAATAAATATTTATTATCCGACTTAAAAAAGGAGAAAATTATCGATTCGTTTGTATTTCTTATGTGTTCCTTCAAGGCTCTGCCATATACGATTCGATTTGAAATTTTTTTTCTTTATTTGGATTATATTACTTACTTCCTAATGGGTCCTGTTTTTTATTTCATAAGAATTTTTATTTTTTCCCACATATATTTGGTATTTCTTTACTTTAATTTGTTTGCAAAAAAATATTGAAAACATTAAATTTCCATTAAAATTAATTCTTATCATTAATTCGGGAAATTACATTATTTTTCTTTCTTTACAAACGCATTATTAATAGGAATCGAAAATACAAACGAAGTTAATTTATGAAGATTTCCTCTTCGTCCAGTTTTTAAATTAGACCATATTTAGTCATTAGAAATATCTTTGAGAAGAAGCTCTTAATCTGTATATAATTTATTATTTTCTATAGACTCGACGAATTTCCATTGATAGTTCCCAGCAAACAGCTTTTTGCAAAAGTGAAAATTACATTTAAAAATTTATTAGAGAAAGACTTTCATTGTAACCCAAAGCGTATTAATAGCAAGTGGCCTTATTAGTACGACAACAACTGGACTTCACCTATCTGTCATGTGAAATGCATACATAAAAAGTTTTTATTTAGTTTTTTTACATAGAGTTTGACATTTTGGTAAAGTTCATTTACAATAATAAGGCCACCTGGTATCAATTCGCCTTGCTTTAGCCTATGTCTATACGTGATAAATTTTTATCTTGACAAATGTCAAACTTTATATTGAAAAATAACCTGCTTTATCTTATCTGTTTTTCCTATATAGAATTTGCCATTTATCATGATACAAATAAATCAGGTATATACGTTTGTTTCAATATACATAAATTATAATGTATTATATATCCGAATAATTCTAGCATGATTCATGAATTAGATTCCAACGGTAAAATATATAATTGATGTTCATGCATAAAATTGCGAACAAAGAAATTAATTTTTAGCTTGACAAATAGCTTTTTAGGTTGAATCTGGACAAGCCTTAAAAAAGTTTGACAATCAAGCCTTTGCTTTATTTTTCATAACAATTTCAAAATTTTTGAGAGGCAAAGCAATGCTAAATTTCTATGCATTTTGTTTGGTGAAGAATTGGTATGAAAAAGAAAAAATAATTTAACAACAAAATGAAAATTTTCACTTTTATTAAATGTCCATGTGCATTTCCAGCCGAATTTGAGCCGCCGCCGACTATTTTTTCCCAGCCAGCCGCCGCCGATCAAAACCCCTCGGCGCAAGTCTCTGGTGTGGGTGTGTGTTGGTATAACATAAACAACTTTTGACAGAGTCGAACCAAAAAAAAAAGTTCGTTAACGCTTCACCACTACCTGTATTATTCTACCATGGGGTATACGTAAGTATGAGAATGAATGCGCATAAGTATGCACAAGCATAAAAAAAGCTCGATATGTGCTAGAGCACTCATATTTTTTTGTATCGTTTGGCTTTCTCTGGTTGATACATGTATCAAAATAAAAATTTTGTTGAGGTTCATTTTTCTATGATTAGTTCTTGGAACATATAAGCTTTTGTTGTACATTCGTTTGTGATATGTATTATAAATGTCCTGGTCGACGGGTTCAGACTTCTGGCAGCTCTAAGTTAGTGTCAAGATTTTTTCTTAAAACAAGCTTTTTTCTCTATTTGCCAAGCTTTTCACAACTTGGATCTGGTAAGCCTAGGTGGCTCTGTTGAGTGTGATTTCAATTCTTATATATACAAACCTTTCGTGAAAATTGAATACGAGAATTAAATCACTTAGGTTGATGTCAACTAACCTGTTTATCACAGCGATTCTCAGTGTTAGAGTTGGACTATTTCACTTCATTCCTATTGCTTTCTGATTTCTTTAGAGTTCATAATCTTTATTTCATGAACAAATAAGACATTTTTACCAAAAAGTGAAAGTCGGTAGCCCTACCGAACTACTTTTTAATAAATTCATGTGCTATAATTTTTTTTTTAATTATAAACGTCGAAACTATAACTTTAAAAAAATTTTTCCCAACATTTTAAATTATATTTGAAATCCTGATAAATATATCTTCGCCTGAAACGCGAAACGCCCTAACTGACATTTTCATAATTTTACAAGAGTAGCAATAAATATACTAAAAAAAGAATATATTAATCTTAATTATATCGCTATTTTAGATCGGGAAACTTTGATTTTTATAGTAATTATGTGTGTTGGTCAAACACATCGCAATTTATTAAGAAGCCGACTAGAGTTTTACGTTAGTTAGTTAGTGCTTTTTGCGTTTTATTTAACAATATGTACACACAGAAACAAAAAAGGAATGTAAAATCCACATGCCGCAATTTTGATTGCAAATCATATTAAATTTACAAGAAATAATTTGTCGTTTGAGTGTGTTAGTGTTTACTTGCTTTGTTCATTGATACAATTCACTGTTATGCTTAGTTGTGTGACTTTTTGTTGTTTATTCTTACATGTGTCGTCTATGTTTACGACAAAAAACGAATTACCAGCGAATATTTACTGCTGCTGGTTTAAAATTACCATTGTTTCATATTAATGTTAAACGGAAAATAACTAATCTAACCTTAAATCACCGTTAAAACAATTTTGTTATAAACGTTGTTTAATTTTCAATCGACATGACTATAATTTTAATTTCAAATAAGTTTTATGTTAAATAATCATTTAAATCATGTTGAATTAAAATGAAATGCATTTTACATACGATGGTATTTATTTAGTGTATAAGCAAAGAAAAGTTTGAAGCTGTTGTGGCTGCAGTGATTAGCGCGTGGACTATCATGCAGGTGGCACGAGTTCAAATCTTGGCTGGGGCAGTCAGCTACAACGCAAAGTTTTCTGATGACTATCACGTAAGTAAAATAATTAATAAAATAGCTACATTAAAGTCATGTTGTTTCAGCTTGATATAACTTTAATTCAACATGATTCTTCGTGTTGTTTCAATATCAAATTAACGTTGTTTCAACTTGAAAAAACTTTGATTCAACATGATTATTCGTGTTGTTCCAATATCAAATTCACGTTGTTTCAACTCGAAATTACTTTGATTCAATATGATTTTTCGTATTATTTCAGTATCAACTTCATTTTGATTTAACTGTACTGGAATATTAAATCAACATGAAATATAGTTAATTCAAAGGGAAAATTTTCTTTCAATATTATTTTAAATCATGTTGATTTAACATGAAACACCTATGAAGCAAAATCTCTACCGAAAAATTTTAAATTAACCTGGTTTTCGACGATTTTACATGGAAATTTTTCTGTGTGCAGGTACTCTATTACAGAAATTCAATATAGTAGATTTTTTAATTCTCTAGGTCCACGCACACGTTCTGGGGATCTCGCCGCATCCCGCGTTTTGTTTGACACAATTTCAAAAATGCGTTTGAATGTTATATCAAGTGGGCACCCAACTTACTGGCCAACAGATCACCGAAAAATACCTGATGTTATTGATTTTGGAGTGGTAAAGGGTGTGCCCAGCGAAATGATCCAAGCTGAAACATCTTTAGATTTGTCTTCATATCACTCACCAACTATTGTCACTATATATGCACATACAACTTCTTCACCCACTTGTGATTTAACGATGACAACCACACGTATAAATTGGTTGAAATACAAAAAATATTGGAGTGCTCATTGCCCAGAAATATTCCATTAAAAACGCCTGCTGACATAGATGACTCTATTAGAATGTTTGAGGCAAACCTTAAGCAAGCTGCTCGAAATGGTACTACTACAAATCTTCAGGTGAGATATAATAAAATTTTTTCAGCAGATGTAGAACGGCTTTTATCCGAAAAAAGAAGAGTTCGTAGAGAATGGCAACGCTACAGATCCCCTCAGCTAAAAATCTAGGCTGAAGGAATGTACTAAACAACTGAAAACTCTAGTAGAATATCAAAAAACCGCTTCTTTTCAAAACTTTCTGAATGAACTCGACGCTTCAAACAGACTATTCGCTATGGAGAGCAGCCCGAGACCTCAAAAGACCAGCGACGTATAAGCCTCCATTGCGAGCTTTTAATGGAGACTGGGCAAGAAGTGACGCTTAAAGAGGTACTCTGTTTGTAAACCACTTGCAGAAAGTATTTACTCCGAATTCGTCTGATACTATAGTTGAGCTGCCAGCAGCCCTCGCTATACCAGATGTTACTTTGAGGTTCAATATTCGTGAGATTGAACACTATATTGCGGACTTAAACTCGAAAAAGCTCCAGGCGCTGATAAATTAAGCAATAAAATGTTGTTAGAGTTACCCTATACTGTAAAACGGATAATTCTATTTATTTTTAACAGTATTTTGCGCCTCAAATGCTATCCCGCAGAATGGAAGGTTTCGCTGATTACTATGATACCTAAACCTGGCAAAGATTATACGAAGGTGGAGTCCTATAGACCTATAAGCCTATTGTCTAACATGTCAAAACTATTTGAAAAGCTACTTATGAGTAAGCTAACACCCATACTGAATCGTACTGGATGCATTCCAGACCACCAATTCGGTTTTAGGAGACAACATAGCACGATTGAACAAACACATAGACTCGTGAACGTGGTTAGGAAAACCTTCGAAGAAAAGAAATATTGTTCTGCGCTCTTCATCGATGTTTCTCAGGCATTTGATAAAGTATGGCACGAAGGTTTAATACGTAAACTAAAGAAAAACCTACCCGAAAACATCCTTAAACTTTTAGAAAGCTACTTAACTGAGCGAAAATTTGTTGTTAAAGAAGGTAATTTTCTAAGCCCTCCGCAACCCATTGAAGCCGGAGTTCCTCAAGGCAGCATCCTCGGTCCTGTATTATATCTGATATATGCCTCTGACTTGCCGGTAAGCAGTAACATACACATATCAACATTCGCTGATGATACAGCTTTTCTAAGTGTTCACAAAAGCCATCAAGAAGCCACCCGCAAACTGCAAGATTATATACCCCAGTTGGAACGATGGCCAAAAAACAATGGCGGATAAAAATTAACGAACAAAAATGTCTACACATTACTTTTACATTGTGCAACGAAACCTGCCCACCTATACAAATAAATAACCAAACTATACCTCAACACACTGAAGTAAAATATCTCGGTGTTCATCTTGATTGTCGTCTAACATGGAAGTCATACATAAATGCAAAGGTGACTCAAATGAAATTAAAAGCAGCTCAAATGAATTGGCTGATTGGAAGGAACCCTACTCTAAGCCTAGATTGTAAACTTCTTCTATACAACTCCATTCTAAAACCAATATGGTCCTACGTAATCCAGTTATGGGGCACTGCCTCGGCATCAAATGTAGAAAAAATTCAAATGTAACAAAATAAAATACTCCGTACGATTACAGCAGCCCCATGGTATGTCAGAAACAAACGAATTCATAAAGACCTAGATGTGCCTCTGGTTAAGACAGTGTTTTCTAAACACGTGACAAGATACATCAAAAAACTTGAGTTGCACCCAAATCCCCTAGCCCGAAACATCATAAACTTTAGAGGCCACACTCGGCTGAGAAGGAGGGACACTCTTCCTCTCAGCCGAATACGACAGACGTAAACAACCAAACAACCAACCGCTGAAACAAATATTTTTGTCTGGCACTGGCTGGAGTTAAAAATTAAAATTTTAGAGTTAAGATTTGATTACTTATTGTTAGTTCAATTTTATTGAAGATACAATAAATAAATATAACCGAAAAAAAATTAAATGTGGACAAAACCTGGTGGAAAGATCCCCCATTTCCGGCGAGCTCATGCCGTGCTTCGACCAGCGTGCCATCTCCACCACTAACATTAGGTCTGTCACATTTTGGCGCCCAACGTGGGGCATTTTTAAATAAATGTCATATATCTCAGTATTTGAATTTTAGACGATAAACGTATTTCCCAGAAGGTGTTCCTATTTCGACACCATGCCTGCGTTGCGACGCTTATTGTATAATTATTAGAATATTGAGGAATTTATTGATTCAAGTTGAATTGCTTCTTTGAAGTAAGTCAGAAACCTAAGTACTTATACGTCATGAGTTTATTCGCGACTTCAATAGAATCAAGGCGAGGAGAATCAATAAGTTCATTTTTGGTTGTATTGTCTTGTCTAGTTGACACAGTTCCACACCAGTTTAGCTGCAAAATAAAAATAAAAACAGTTAAAAATGTACATCTTTTTATGTTAAATTTTATTAAATTTTTCCTTAAGGAAAACAATAATAATGTTTTTGGTTTTAACAATTTGAGTTGAAAAATATTTAAGTTATGCTAATTTAACATAATACTTATAAATAAAAAAAAAATTAAAAAAACTTAAAACATATTGTTAAAGCTGATTTTATTTAAAGTTCCATTTTTGTACATTCAATCACCAACCAGTAATCGACGATTCACATCAACCTGAAAGGAAAAGAAATAAAAACACAAATTAAACTACATTATTTATCGAAAATTAATGATAAAAATAAGAAGTATTATTAAACATCCAAAAATTAACAATTATATTTAATACTCGCATTTACTTAAGGTATTAAGAATTAACAATTAAACTCCTTATTATATAACAATAACTAGTACATACATATTTTTTTATTATTTATTTACTAAATTATTTTATCTAATATAATTAACCTTTGTAGCCTGTTTTGTTTTACGTCTTGTACCGTCTTGACCACACTGGTCGTGAAAAAACAGCGAGTCATTACAAAGTGCAAATGTATCCAACTCTGCAATTTGAAAAGATGCCACGTCAGCAAAAATAAAAATCCCCGTCGAATTTGCACAGGACAATGCACTATTTATCAACCGACGCATGAAGCTGGCTGCAGTTTCGATCGTGTGCGACCGAAACTTACGAGGCTCGACAAGTAGCGAGTTCCGGTCTTTTTCGTTGTGGACGTCGGCGAGTGCAAGTGTTGGCAGGATAGAAAAATAACAAGCTCTGACTAAAACGTGTGACATTTGTCGAAAAAAGAAGGTAAGTTGGTATGAAATATAATCGAATGACGAGAAGTGGAAAATGAACGTGCAATAGTGCAAACAAAGATAAGAAAAACTAAACGCAGTTAAATTTTATGCAAATTCGGTGCTTACCCGCTAGAACACCTAAACACCGAGGAGACGGCGTGGTTTCCACAAGGAACCTGGGGACGACCGGAATATAATCATCGGGGAAAAGCACGAAGCGACAATTGCTGCCTATTGTTATATCAACCATTCCTGGCACATCGAAACACCGTTTGCCCGAGAATACTGTCAGTGGACGCGCAGATCGGCGAGTAAAAAACACAGCAATCCATTCCGGAAAGCCAGTGGGAAAAAAGATAAGTAATAGTAGTTTGTTTTGAAATTTAGCTTGTTATTGTCAGTTAAGAGTCTAGAGCTCGTTCGGCTCGGTTAGGTCGTAAATTTTGCATTCCGCGTCCGTAATTTCGCTTTTTAAATTACTTTTCATATTTTTTATTTTTATGTTTGTTTTGTCAGTTTTTCTTGCCTTAGAAATAGAAAAACTGTCCTTCGTCTTTTTTATTAGTTTGTTTTGTCAGTTTTTTTTGCCTAAAAATAGAAAAACTGTCAATTTTCAATTTGCCACGTAGGTTTTGGGCCTACACCGCCAAAGTGAGTCTGTCGAGGATACAGGACAGCTGCTGATTGAGAGGAAATCTAAGTCAACAGAAGTTTTGGAGAATTGATACGACAACTGCGGCAAAACCCCTGAAGTTTGATACTTCGCTCGATTTGGAGCAACTCATAGACCGGAAATTATACTGTATTAACGATAAATATTCAGAATTTTTCATTTCCACCCTTCGGTTTTAAAATAAATTCAATTTTACACCACATTTTGTTGGAATAATAGAGAAGGAAGTCAAATCAAAAAGGAGGTCAAACAAGGAAAGCAAAACAGTTAGAAATCTGAAACAAAAACTTAAATCCAACAATATCGTAGCAACGAAAGCAGATAAAGGAAATACAACGGTATTAATCAACAAGGATGAGTACATCGAAAAAACGGAACAGTTAATAGTGGATACTAAATGCAGGAGAATTAGGAAAGATCCTACAGACGAATACCAGGCAAAGATCAAGGAAATAATAAAAAAGGCAACCAAAGTAATAAAACCAGGAATATCATATTCATTAACACTTATGAACCCGTCCGCTCCATCTATGATCGCTTTACCGAAGATACACAAGCCAAACACGCCAATGAGACCCATAATTAATTACAAATCTGCTCCGAGCTATAGATTATCGAAATACTTAAAAACAATACTGAAGGATACCTTGGACCTAGAGAACAAACACACAATAGCCAACACCACGGAACTAGTTAAAAAGATAGGGAGCATACAGATAACAGAAAATACTAAACTAGTCTCATTTGATATAAAAGACTTGAAAGGATTGATGGATAATACCAACAACAGAGACAATAAACATTCTACATAAAACACTACTCAATAAAACAGAAGACGTGGAATTTTCAGTGCAACTCGCAAGCACGCTAAAAGCCACATTGGAGCAAAATTACTTCAAATTCAACAATAGAATATACAGACAAATCAACGGACTAGGTATGGGAAATCCAATATCAGCAATACTTATGGAAGTGTTTATGCAAAATTTAGAAGAGAAATACGTAGAGGACTTAAAAACCAATTTTGGGGTAAAATTCTACGCAAGATACGTGCGTACTAGAAGGAAATATGGAGAAGCAAATTCTGGATCTACTGAACAAACAACACAAGAACATAAAATTTACAATGGAAGTGGAGGAGAACGAAAGGATAAATTACCTAGACCTAACGATTAGGGCAAACAAGAGCTCAAATAGAGTTCAATACGAAATATACAGAAAACCAACTGCTACAGATACAATAATACACAATTCATCAACCCATCCTCAACAACATAAGAACGCAGCAATTAGGCAATTAATAACGAGACTTGAACGAATATCCCTAACACGTGAGGCTTATTTGAAAGAGATAGGAGTAATATATAACATAGCAGAAAACAATGGATATAAAAAAGACCTAGTTGACAAGATTAGAAAGGATATCCAAGCAAGTAAGAAACGAAACAGAGAACAGGAACAAGAAAGGAAAACCTGGGCTACTTATACGTATGTATATGGGAAAATCAACATACAAACTGGCAAACAATTTTTAGAAAACACAACATTAACACAGCATTCCAAACAAGAAACAACGTGGGTAGAATACTGCAAAACAGAACAAACGAAACAGACTTCCTAGATAAACAAGGAGTGTACAAATTAACTTGCACATGCCAACACAGTTATATCGGACAAACTGGAAGAAAGATAAAAACAAGATTTCGCGAGCACATGAGAGACTACAACAAGAAACTGAGAGAACCAGGAATAACAACAGAATTAAAATTCGCAAACCACATATTCGATACCAAATGTACACCAGGACATATTAGAAAAACAGTTAATCTATTACATACACAACATAAAGGACGGCGACTGAACGTATTAGAGAACATGGAAATATACAAACAAAAAATATTTGACGGAAGAATAATAAATGAACAAATAAACACTGCTTCAGACGTAATATTTGAACCGTTAAAATATTTTTACACAAAAGAAAACAATAGTCCAGGCAACGTAGTAGAAAATGAACAAGTCAAAAGGATTACCCAGAAACGTACAATTACGGATTATTACCTTTGAAGGGATAAAACAACTGATAACTAAGAGAGCAGATTATAAACAAAATATTAAACACAAACATAATAGTAAGGCGAAAGTAAGAGAAACAGGTAGCAGGTAGAGACACACAATATCATATAAAGGCGAGAGGGAGAAAGAGCGAGAGAGAGAGAGAAAAAGAGGGAGCAGAATACAAAGGGATCAAGGAAGGGAGTTAGGTATACAAACGAATTATAAAAGAAGCAACGGACAACAGAAAAACGATTTAGTATTCAATAGAACACTGAAAATGGCACATAGCCGAAACCGGTCTGTTAACAAACTAAATTTGACGTGGGATGACGGAAAATCGTTCCAAATTGTTGGATTTTATTTATTTCACTTTATCCAAATTTGTCTGCCTAGTTAAGATGAGTACAAAATAGTATTGACTCGTCTGAAGCACTAAATCTGTCGAGACAGAATAAATAGGCCGGAACAATAAAATTAGTCAAAACTGCTGTTTTTCTTGGGCTGTTTTGCGCTGGACGCAAAGTTGGAAAGTGTTGTTAAGAAGGATGATTTAGCTTATATTTCTACAGAGATACAGCAACTACGTAGTGATAACACCCGCTTACAGAATGAACTGCAAATAACGAAAAACAGACTGGAAGAAGTGGATGAGGCAAGCGGACGATACAATATTGTCGTAAGTGGTCTTGTAAGCGTACCTGTGCCTAAGGCTATTGATGAATTAAAAAAAATTGTGGAAAACCAAACTTAAAGCCAATGTGAATGTCACTGAGGCCCACAAAATTGCTGGAGGAAAATCTTTTCTCTTTACGCTTAATTCTGCCATGGAAGTTAATGCAATTATTGCTGGTAGACGTTTACTTGCTGGTACAAACATATTTATTGATAAAGACTACACAGCTGATGTACGCAACAAAAGATATTGCTTAAGACAGCTTGGCAATAAAGTTAAAAACGTAAACAAACATCTTAAAGTCCGATATGGTGACCTGCGCATCTTTATAGACGACAAACCTTTTTATTATGCAGATGACAAGATCAATGCAAATAATAGTTCTGACGCTGCCTTTTTACGTGAATTGATTTCCAAAGCTAACTACGAAATCTGCATTGAGGTTAAAAAAATCACAATATAATAACCCCGTGTCTTATGCTGCTACTGCAAATGTCTTGCCTGCAACTACTGCCGCTAACGCTGGCCTATTGCTGTCTCTACAGATACACCAACCATCAACTAGCAACCAGAAGTGTGTCGATTGGTATCGTATTGGTAACACTGTGGAACAAATTCAAGTTAGCAAAAGTTATGTCGATTCTGAGAGTGAGGGGTGAAAATAGAGACTAAATTAGAAGAACTGTATCGCGGCATTTGTTTATGTTAGCTCGAATTTTTTTTAATCGACCTTCGAACTTTGCAGTCAAATGCCGATTTTCAGCATATTGTTTATATGGTTTTTTTTGGCTATAACTCGTCGACTAATTGATATTTTTTAAATCTGTAAAAGCCAAATTATTGCTAGAGACCTGTGCAATAATTAATTAAAAAAAAAATTGATTTAGAAAATTTTTGTGGTGCTTATTAAGCAAAATGTTGGAAAAATTATTTTTTTTTCATGCTTTTTGAAAATATTTTCCACAAAACTAAGTCTTTTTTGCTTTCTGTTTGATCTATAATATGCTTCTCTCTTTCTTCAATAAATTTCATTTAAAAAGAAAACAATCATGATACAAAACTTGCGTTTTCCAGCTTAAGGAAAATTGAAAAAGAAATTATAAAAATATGGAAAAAAATATAATTTTGAAATGTTAGTTAGGAAAAAAATTAAATAAATTAAATTAATGATTTGACCAGTTGCCGTTTAGCAGGCGGCTGTGGATCAACATCACTGCTCTCTCTAATATCTTGGTCATCGTTATCATCATCAGAAAGGTCGATAATTTCGTCCAACAGATATTCTGGAATTTCATCTTTGTCTTCCCCTTTTTCCTCGTCTTCCTCTTCTTCGAAGGTGTTTTTATACCACCAACAAATTTCAGCGAGTATTGCATGTACCTCTGTACCTGAAACGAAAATAGATTTCGTGATTTTTTTGGGAATTGCTAAAATTTATATTTTTTTAAATTTATAATCGCACTATTTCCCAACATTAATATTTTACTTATTCAGTAGCATATTAATTGTTTATAAAAACACATTGACATTGATTACTAAGGGGTATTAGAAAATAGTTTTCAATCGTTAACATGTTTAAGTTGTGCACTCTGACAAATATATTAGAAAAATCTAGGAATTCAAAATATGCACACTCTATAGTTACCTTATTTCAAATGGAAGCGCAATTTGGTGATAACGTTCGCCTTGCTCATCAGATTCAGTTGGCAACTGTTGAGCGAGTTGATCAAGATGCTGATGCAAGAGATGAATTTTGTACGAAAGCTGTCAAAATGTTTACTAAATTATATTTTTATTTGGAGATAAATGTGAAGCATGTAGACAAAGAAAATTGTTGACTGCGTGGAGGGTTGAACAGACGTTTCGATAGCTCCCGCTAATCTCATCAGAGTTCTTTACCGCTTAGACCACTGGACGAAAGTCGGGTGTTTGCAGTCAAGAGCTGAATATCATCTACTTTTAGTCAATTCATACTGTCACTCTTAGAGCTGTATTTCATTTGATAGTTATTATAACCTTCACCAAAAATGGTAAGGGTATATATAGGTTTGTCATTCCGTTTGTAATTTCTATAGTAATCACTTGCGACCCCATAAAGTATATATATTCGTGATCCTTATAAAAATCTAAGTCGATTTAGTGGTGACCGTCTGTCCGTTTTTTCTGACTGATGTTGAAAGGTATAATTCAGAGGTCCTAGAAGACGTGACTGGCTTTTCCTGATGATTTTTGCATGTGAAATTCAGGAAAATCGGTTCATATATAACAGAAATATATCCAAAAAGCTACTTTGTTCCGATTTTCATGTGTCTCTGAATTTCTATGACCCTATACATCTGGCAGTGCTCTACACTCAATTTATCTGTCAAACTCAGCTCTGAGAAGATTATTGTAAAGAATGATCGAAATCGGTTCATAAATGGCTGAGATATGGACAAAATAAAAATATATATGTACTATGTATAGCATATATATTTTAAAAATGTTGTAAAAAGAACTAGTATCAAACACATCACCTTCCGCACTCCAGTCTGACCACTTACTCGTCCACCAACGAGCTCATTTGTGAAATAGTGTATGCTCTTGCGTTTTGTGATAATACATTATTCGTACATAGAAAGTGTTCTTAGATTTTCTGTACGTCATGTGTTTGTTGTAATTTTACCCTTTTTGTATTGTTGTAATTAGTTTTTAATACATTATTATTATTATTATGTATTAGTTTTCGATGCGATGTCCATCAGTCACAAGTTTCTAACTCGTGAACCGTAATAGTTAGAGACCTGAAATTGTCAGAGGATATCTATAACTAAGGTTACCGCAACAACAAACAGTCAAAATAAAATAGAGTGATAATAAACAAGTAACAGTGCTTTCTTCGGCTGTGCCGAATCTTATATACCCTTCACAAAGTAATATAAAAGGTATATCTGTAGTCACAAGCTATAACAGCTAAGTCGAGTTGGGACAAAGTGTATTTATCATTATAATTTTGTTTATTTCTCTTAACTTAACTGTTGTTTCATTATAAATTAAATTACAAATTAATATAGTATAAAATTGCTATCATGCGCTTAATCTAAATTTCCTGATTTTACACAGCGATTTTAAAATTCTCTTTTGAGCACTTGCCAAAATCGAGTTTAGTCGTTATCCTTGTGGGAACAGATACATCTACATGCAATTATACACGAAATAGCTATGCAATAATTTCCAAATAACTTACTTACTGTTTTCGTAAAATATGCAAACTTTTGTATATATGTAGCTATTACGAAATAAAGTATTTTGTAATACATACATAATTTATTCAATTGAGAGTTTTTTTTTATATTTAATGTATAATTTACGCATCAGATACCTATTTGTTGAGATTATATTAATGTTAATATCTTTAGTATTACATGTTTCTTAAAACCTCTTCTCTCCATAATTTATCAACTACTGCCTACTTATGTACATATGAACACAGGTCTGGCCCTAGCATTTGGCCAGGGTGGAGCGAGATTTGGTTCCGGCGGCCTTGGTCAACAAAAAAAAGTTATTATATATTTTTTTAAAAAATATGTTTTTATTTATTATTGTCTTTATATGGCTTGATGAATATTTTTGTGACTTATTATTTCTTTTCATTTACATATCTATCGTCAATGTTGGCAGCCTGCTAAAACTACGAAAATGCTTTTTATGTTTAATAACTTCCATTTTTTATATAAAAAATAAGGAAGAATTTTTGAAGCTGGCGACTATTTTTTTAACAATAGGCATCGCATCGTTTACTTTTTTCAACATTTTTAATTGAGTTTTTTCCAGTTCAAAATAAATTATATGTTAAAGCTGTGGTAAAATTAAAAACAAAAAAATTTTGTTGCCAGTGAGCAATAAGTTAAAGGCAAATTCATCTTTCTTGGTAGGTTAAAGTAAATTTGTAATAATGATAAACTGTTTATCACTTCGGTAAAATCCTGCCTTTATTTATTACCAAGTTGTAATAATGGCCCTAAATAATACAAAATTTAAAAAAGACAAAAAATTTTGCCATTCACGGCATTAGTTTTATCAAATCGAGGCGATTTTTGTCGACTTGAGGTACAGAAAAGGGTCGATAATTTTAGGAGCATATATTTTATTTATCGATTCCTGTTAAATTAAGTAAGTCAAATTATTACACTCATGTTTCTTTAAGAAATCTCTTAATGATAACGTAATTAGTATTTGGCGCCAATTTCAATCAGTCAATGGAAAATGTATATCTATGTAGGTATTTCAATAACTAGTTAAAGATACCACGTTCGGTATGTCATTATAGATTTAAATTAATCTATTAAAAGTAACCTTTCTTGGCAAATACAATTAAATTATCTTCATTTGTGGATTGAGCATTATCATTTTCAATTGATAAAATTGCCAGGTCTGCAATTTTTTCCTGAGCTAGGATCGATCTTATGCTAGGAACACAACTGGGACGAATGACGAATTTTTGGCCTCGTATATTCGTCGTCAAAAATAAAACATATTTGTGTATATAAAAATACACACAATAACGACGTCGGACGAAATTCGTCATACGCGGCGAACTCTGAATAGATTTTTTTATATTTCTTACGCCGGCGAACGACGAACAAATCAGTGCCGATTTTTACTTTAATTATTGTTTTGATTTTATTTTATAGCATTTGAAATAAATATAGATAATAATTATCTATAAAAATTACTTTTCGTTGTGTTTTTGTTAATGTTTAATTTTTCAAGTTGTACAGTATTTTTCGGTTAATTGACCCTACGGTTAATTGGTTTCCACGCTTAATTGAACCACATGATCGGGCAAAAAAATATTGCATACGAAAACTCATGTAAATTTCCTCGGATAATTGAACCCGGCTAATTGATTTTCCCGCTTAATTGGTTCAAAATTCATGTCATCAAAAATAAATTTCCTCTTACTTTTACCCGGTTAATTGCATTATTATTGAAAAATAATCTGGCATTTTTGTACATACATATTTGACATCGTTTGTGAAAAACACTGGGTGGCATCTCTACTAATTTTATTTTACCAAATTTTATTTTTTTGTAAAACTAATGTGCACATAAATAGTGCATTTAATAGTAGATATGTACCTACAATAATAAATACCTGCGTATACACATATATGTACATTTTTTTCTGTTACTTGCATTTTTTTCGTTTAAGGTAAAAAAAAAATTATTTTGAAAAACTTAAAGTGCACATATGCGATTTCTTTTAATTCATTAGTAGTTCCAATTATGCGTGATTTCTGTAATTGAACAAACTGTTCAATTAAACGGGATTCTTGTAATTGAACGAATTGTTCAATTAAGCGGGTATCGGCTAATTGGTTCCCCGGTTAATTGAACAAAAAGTTGTGCAAATTTTGATGTGCAATTAACCGAAAAATACTGTATTATTTTAATATGGTCCCACTTTGCACACACAGCAAAGAACTTTATCAATTACAACAGCTGTTACGTTCTCGTCGCTATTATGCTTCATACGACGAATTTAAACAGCGAATTTTTATCGACGAATTCGTCATGTTGGACGAAATTGTCGTGTTCTTAGCATTAAGTAGGTTTTTATTAGCTTCAGTATACTAATAGTACGCTCACCTTTCATATTTTATAAATTTTTATAATAAAAATATACAAATGAGCTAAAAATTGCTTTTCGCATTTGGCTTTTGGGCGCCCCTTGACACCTGGCGCCTAGTGCGACCGCTACACTCGTTCCACCCTTGGGCCGGCGCTGTATGGATGTATATACATATCTCAAATATAACAAATGTTAAAAAAACGCTCAAGTACAGCTTTGCATCCTAGCGAATTTTTTTGATAAACTCTAATAATATAATTCAAATAATTATGCTGCATATTTAAAGTAGGGATGTAACGAATACCGATACCGATACCGATATATCGGCGATACTTCAGATTTTCCGATACATCGGTATCGGCGATATTTTACTGTCGATACGCCGATACTTTTAAAAATTTTTTTCAGAGTTTTTTTTAACAAATAATTTATTTTCGTTCGATTTTACCATGAATTAAATTCACTTCGTTATTTTTTAAATCCTATTAATATCAATTTTAAAAATTAATAATATTTTATGCTGTTATTTTGTAAAAAAAATTTTTTTTTGTTAATTTTACCATGAATTCAAATTCAAGTCGTTGTTTTTAAATCTTATTCCAGAAAAAAAAGATACTCCAAAGAAGCATTGAAAATGTAGAATTCGCGATCTGGAAGTATTGCAAATTTTGATAATTTCTAATTAGTTTTACATATCCTTGCCATTGCAAGAAGTTCTGTTTTTCGGCTACCAATCATCGAATTGAAAGCGATGCTAGGACAAATTTCTTTTTCGGTATTCTATAATGATTTTTCCTCAAGGAAAAATGATAAAAAATTACCCATTTTCAAAACTTTTTTATGCGAATTTGAACTCAGAACTGTGTTTTCATGTAAATTTAAGTGAATATATATAAACTTAGAAGTCTTTTAATAAATAAACTATTAAGTTATAGAAGAATATTAGTTGATAAGTGTCCTTTAAAAAAATCAATTTTTTAAAAAGCATGGCGAGTATTTTTTATAAAGAAATTAAACATTTTTTCTTGCTTTTCTACTAATTATCTGCATATTTTTAATATAAATTTTTTGGAAGCAAAGAAAATGTAGCTCCTTAAAAATTACTTCCAATGTTTTATCAATTTTAAATATTCTCTCTTATAATGTAATTTTTTATAATAAAAAATTGCACTTGAGTTTTGTTAATCTAAACTTGAACTCAATTTCAATATTCGTATCGGTATCGGAATCGGTATCGGCGATATTTAATTTTAAATATCGGTATCGGTATCGGATCGGCAAAACGGCGTATCGTTACATCCCTAATTTAAAGTAGAAAACCAAAAGCCATACAATGTTAAATTTTGATGAAACTTAAAAGTCGATTTATTCAATATTTTTTGTGGCTTACCGCTTTTAGAATAATAATATACATATAATGCAGTAAGTATGTACATATATTATTTTTCTAAAAGCAAAATACAACTAAGATGATAGGTATAATTATTAATTTTTTCTCGATGTAAGAAATTCTCACAAATTACAGAAAAGAGGCACAACCATAGTTGCCAGATGAAATAGGGATAAATTCGTCAAATTTCGAGCGAAAAATCGTCAAAATAAGTACCTGAAATCGTCAAAAGTAAAAAACACTTATTTCGAGGTTAAAAACTAATTTTGTATAGAAGTCTACTTAATAAACAGAGTTATAATTAATAATGAATAACACACAATAAACGAAATTCTTATCAATAAAGAGATTAATTGTTGTTTTAACTCAATAAATAATATAATCACATGTTTAGTGAATTTTGCTTTTAGAAAAATAATATACATACAGTGCAGTAACTCGGTAAGCCACAAAAATATTGAATAAATCAACTTTTAAGTTTAATCAAAATTTAACATTGTATGGTTTTTGGAATTTTCTACTTTAAATACGCAGTATAATAATTTGAATTATGTTATTAGAATTTAGCTAGGACTTGAGCGTTATACACTATACTTGAGCGTTGTTTGTTAGTGTTTAAAAATGTTTATATTTGATACACATCCATATGTATGTATGCAGCAGTTGATAAATTATGGAGAGAAGAGGTTTTAAAACACATGTAATACTAAATATATTAATATGATTAGTTATTGGTATAACTATCCCTTTCACTCCTTACTTTTATTACATATTGTGGCAAAAGCTGCAAAGTCCTTAATCAAGTTCAAAATTGTTTTAAAATTTCTAAAAAAATTTTATTAATTAACTTATCATTCTTAAAAATCGTCAAATTTAAGGTAACAATTGTTTAGTCGTTAAAATCCCATTTTTGACACCGAAAATCGTCAAAATGACGATAAATCATCAAATCTGGCAATTCTCTATCATCCGATCTTTTGTAGGACGATTCATATAATATTAGTTGAGATATTGTATGACTGCAAGCTAAAAACTTGTACATATATCAAATTAAACCCAACGAATTTTGTGGGTGAGAGCGCTAAGCGGTTCCGCTAGTTATTTTCCTCTCGGACGCCGGGTTCAAATATCACGGCGCCTGAACTTTTATTTGTTTAGATGTTTCTTTTAATGTTAATAAACAGAAAAAATGTTACTTATATCCAAGGAATTTTTCTTAAATGCTATGAATCTAACATGAAATTTTTCTCCAAACTTTTTTCATTCAAGTTAGGAACTTTTACCTAAATTAATTCATATTTCTTAATAAAAATATTTTAAAATATTCAATTATTGAACTTGTATAGCCTGTTGTACTAAGCACTACTCTTTCCTTTCTGCCAATAGACTATTTGAATTCAGTTGTATTTTTACTGTATATAACTAAAACAAACATTTTAGAATTTGTTGACAAAAAAGTTTAAAATTTTTTTCAAAGCAAGCTAGATTTCATAAATTTATTTATTAAAAACTAAATTCATACTGCGAATGATATAATTCCTTTTTTTATTTAAAAATTAATAAAATACATGAACAATAGATTATGAACTTTTTTCGTACTATTTATGTTGAAACTTTTTTCGGTGTATACTTACTTTTCATAAGATATTAAAATCAATAGCAGAAAAAAAAGATTATAGCAAATAAATTAATAGTAAATAAATCAAATCAATATAATAGTTATTTGGGATACAATTTTTTAGTACCAAATAGAAAAATTGCAAAAAAAATTTTAGAAAATCAATATTCTTTGAGCTCAAATGATTCAAAATTTATATTTGCATAAATTAATGCGAAATGAACTGACATATGTAACCTAAAAATTCATGTTTATGAATACCAATTTTGTAATGTACTTTTTGTACTACTAATACACGTAATCTCAACAAATAGGTATCTGATGCGTAAATTACACAGTAAATATAAAAAAAAACTCTCAATTGAATAAATTATGTATGTATTACAAAATACTTTGTTTCGTATTAGCTACATATATACTAAACTCGATTTTGGCAAGTGGTCAAAAGAGAATTTTAAAATCGCTGTGTAAAATCAGGAAATTTATATTAAGCGAATGATAGCTATTTTATACTATATTAACTTGTAATTTAATTTATAATGAAACAACAGTTAAGTTAAGAGAAATAAACAAAATTATAATGATAAATACACTTTGCCCCAACTCGACTTAGCTGTTATACCTTGTGACCACAGATATACCTTTTATATTACTTTGTGAAGGGTATATAAGATTCGGCATAGCCGAATATAGCACTCTTACTTGTTGATATTCAGTTTTTCTTTGTCTTGTATTAAGCTTCTTTTTATTATTTCTCTATTCTAGTATGAATTATCATTGATAATTACAAATACTAGTGTGTGTGTGAATGTTTGTTTGTTCAGTTTTATTTGAACATGTACTTCCTTTTGCTAGGTGCCTTTAGAGTTTAACAATTAAGTTATGAGTTTTGTCGAACTGTATGGGTTTATATCCAAAGACATTTTAATTATTTTGGCTTAAGTTCGGTTTTAATTTAATTTTTCAATTAAAATATATTTTTATTTAGAGATAAATGTGAAGCTTGTAGACAAAGAAAATTTTTGAATGCGCGGAGGGTTGAACTGACGTTTCGATAGCTCCCGTTAATCTCATCAGAGTTCTTTACCTCTTAGACCACTCGACCAAAGTCGGGTGTTTGCAGTCAGTTCAACCCTCCGCGCAGTCAAAAAAAATTTTTTGTCTACATGCTTCACATTTATCTCTCAATAAAAATATAATTTAATTGAAAAATTAAATTAAAACCGAACTTAATCCAAAATAAAAGAAAATATTAATCAAAGCCTAAAATCAAATTAAAAAAAAATAAAAATGTGGACGATACGTGTGCCTGCACAGGGTTTTGAACACATCGGTAGTAAAAGTTGCAGCAGCCATTCATTATTAATGTCTTGGACATCCAATCACAATCTACCCGAATCCAATGTAGTTCCTGTAAAAGTAAAGGAAAACAAAATGTTTTCATACGTGCCTTACAAATACATATATACACATGAACATCAGTAGTATATGTTGTTACTTGCCTTAACACAAGTTCCTAGCAAATAAATAAATCAGGGTTTTCATGAATCAGGGGTTTTAATGATTTCTTAGGAACTTGTTTCCTTGAAGGAATTCTTATTGCTCTTGTAAATCTTGTTAAAAACGTAGTTTTTGAACTCATGAAAAACTCATGCAACATTACTAGATAATCATATATAAAATATTGCATCAATTATCCAGCGAAAAAGACACGAAAAGAAGAAAGTAAATAATTGTATGAAACATTTTTCTTTAGAAACGTATTTGATTTATATTTCATACCTATTATTCGGCAATTCCTTGATTAAAATCGTAGTTATTTCTGTGGTACGTTTCCGAATTTCGTTGCTCCCAACTTTTGTAACTCATCAAAGCATTGTTACAAGAGCCGGCTTTCTGACGGCCCCGTACCACCTAAAAGCGTACACCACAAAGTACATCTGCAGCGCCCTCCTTTTTTTTATAAAATTCAATATTTCCGTTTTTTATTATAAAATTAATCCTTTATATTTTTATTTTATTAAAAACCACAGATAAAAACAACACGAAAAAAATAAAAAGTAAACACGTTACGTCATGATCATATCGCACCTGTTCATCAAAAGTAACACAACTCAAAAAATTCTATTTTCCACTTTTTTGAAGGAAACAGTGTATGATTACCATATCTAACCACTGTAAAAATTTTGGTATTGTATTATTTTATTGAAATATTATTGAGTTTCCTTTACAACGGTATATTTGTTTATAACAATAATTCCATTATATTGGCGCAATTAGTTTTTTGCCTCTACTGAAAACTTGTAAATTTTGAGTTGTGTTACTTTTGATGAACAGGTGCGATATGACCTGACCGCGTTCGTGTGCTGAATTGAACGAGCGAAGGAAAAATTGCAAGTTGGAATCGTTCACGCCATTACAATCCATAACGTGATAGACTATTGAAAGTGGTGTGTCGAAATTATACCGTGTAACAAAAAAAGGGGTAAGCAATTTATTAAATTCTTATAAGAATTGGCGGAAATAGTAACAAAATTGGTAATCAATTGGCATATTATTAAATGTGAAAACATTTAATAATAAAGCAATTCAAACGTCAATTGTTAAAGATTTTATTCAGTATTGATATTTCTTTTACAAAGTTCAGTGATGGTAAATGGTTATTTCTATTTCAAATCCTTAAATAATTTATAAATGGAAATAACAATTCTCCTCTATCACGTATGTTTGGAAAAGAAGACAATGCTGAAAACCATTAACAAAATGTACATATGGGTGAGTTATTCTAATAAAACCCAATTGCATTTCCCGTGTAGGTTAATGCGAAGGTCAGAGCCACCTAGTTGTCTGAAACGGAAACTTTTGGAGGAGATAAATACACCACCATATTGGTTGAAGGCAAAACTGTCGACCGCAAGGAACGGTGAGCGAAGATCTTAACCAACTATTATAGCACCCGCTATAAACAGCCAGAACAGTGCAAGCCGAAACCTCTGCAAATCACCATTATAACCAAAAGTGAGTAACTTATATTTAGTACCAAAAGGCGAACATATCGAATTGACGCGATAGGAGTTCTTTAACCTTCGCATGACCCTCTTGCACCAATATAAAATTATCATATCAACAAAGAAAAAAAAGAAAGAAAAACCGTGAAAAGAAGATACGAAACAAAACCGGTATCGTATCCGAATTTTAATAAAGATTCGCAGTCCGAACGACCTTTTTGACCGCCACGACATTACAATGACATTCATTTATCATCTACTTATTACATCACATTAAACCAACCCTAAATTTTATTTATTATGCAATACCTATTTTTTTCAATACGCTTAAAAAAAGGATAACTAACATCTATATTTTAAATAGAGAATAAATTTTCACCTACATACATATGTATGTTATAATTTTTTTATCCTAAATTTATTAAATATTTTATATCCCATTACAATCTCATTTAATTGCAATATTCAGGTTTAACCTTGTAATAAGAAAACAATTGTTTAACAATTTCTAGATAATTTCATAAGAATAAATTTGGATATTGATAAAAATTAATTTTCCATTAACTAATGTATTTAAATAATTGATATAAGCTAACCCTGTTAGCTTATTACTTATACCAAATTAACATAAATAACAAATATTTATCAAGATGAAATAAATAATAAATCAATAAATCTTAAATAATTAATAGCTAATAATCAAAAGAAATATAATAAATAATTTAAAAAAAAACGTAAATATATAAAATACCTAAATAAATAAAACCAATAAATAAAACAAATAAATAAACTAAAACTAAATAAAACATAAATATATACTTAAACCTAAATAAATAAAACAAATAAATAAATAAACCCATAAGGGAATAACTAATAAGTACTATTAAAACCATTATATTTATTATCTTCTAACATTTATTTTTGCTGTCTAGCTCTAAATATACTTATGTATATTAGATTTAAATTAAATATTATAACTTTATATACATATTTTTGATTACAATAAAAATCGTGTAACTATACTCTGAAAATATAATAAAGGTTGATGATGTGAGTCGTTACTGAACTGGTAAATTTAAATAAGGGGCTCCCAGAAAATCAAATTCCAGGTGACCAGGAGCCAAGGACAGCTGAAATATGCTATATAAGGGGAGGGCAATCTGAGGAGACAAAATCTACCAAGTCACCTGGAACTTAAGAAGATCCGAGCATAATAAAAACATGTTGTAGTTAACTGTCGTGTGTCCGTCCTTCGCTCATATACACAACTTAGCGTTGGTTTCTATGTTCAGTGTTCTATGTGTAATTTAAAAACCCGGCACGATAAATCGAATCTGGACAAAACCTGGTGGAAAGATGCCCACCCCCTCCATTTCCGGCGAGCTCATGTCGTGCTTCGACCAGCTTGCCATCTCCACCACTTTTTAATTACATCCAGTTTATGCGAATTTTCGTAATTTTCGCGATTTTTTCAGATTTTTTTGCATTCCTTACAATATTAGCTATTTTTAAACAATTTTACGACTTGTTTGCAATTTTTCGCGAATTTTCACTATTTTCTTTCGGTTCTTAGCTTTATTACAGTTTTATCAATTTTTAATCACTATGTTTTTAATGTTAACAAGTTTTTGGGAATAATTGAGTTATGCATTTTTAGTCGAACTGCATGGTTTTTATCCAAAGTTATTAAATTAGTTTGGCTTAATTTAATTTTTAATTTAATCTTTCGATCAAATTATTTTTTATTTAAGAAAGAAATTCTAAAGCGTGTAAATATTGAACATGCAAGGAAAAATTTGGCTGTACGGAAGGTTGAACTGACAGCTGTTTCGTGACCACCAAGTCGCCATCTTGTGGCGAGTCGCACCTTATTGAACTTTGTCTAAATGTTCGGAACTTCACTAACTGTCTTTTCTTAGCATGTTCAACTATTTTTAAGCTTTTTCCATTTCAGTTTTACCAGCGTGGAATATCGTCGATATTCTCAATGCTGGGATTTTATTGAATGTTTATTTTTGGAACAGTACACATTCATGTTTAGCTAAGTGCCTTTAGAGTTTTAATAATTGAGTTATGAATTTTTAGTCGAACTGTATGGTTTTTGGGAATTATCGTGATTTTCGCCATTTTGTTCATATTTTTTTGCATTCCATACAATTTCACTTATTTTCAATCAATTAGAGCGTGTTTGAGATTTTTTAATTTTTCGCGAATTTTCGCCATTTTCGCGATTTAGTGATTTTTCAGCATTTCTTGAACTATTTACAATTTTACCGATTTTTATTTCATATAAAACTTTATTATTTTTCGATGTTAGCAAGATCTTGCGAATTGTCGTTATTTGCTTGAGTTTTGCCGATTTTTTTGCATTCCGTATAATTTTAGCTATTTTTAAGCAATTTTAGGTCTTGTTTGCAATTTTTCGAGAATTTTCGCGATTTCCGCGACAAATGTGTTTTGAGCGATGTTTTCGCAAACTTTGTTTATTTTCGCGATGTAAGTAATTTTTCTAGCTTTTATCCTCTTTTAGAGCTCAAGCGATTTCCAGTTAATTTTAGAGATAAGTTGAGCATTAAAAATGTTACATTTTCTGGAATAATTTTTGAGTTTAATAAATATGTGATAGATTTTATTTGTAATAAAATACATTTATAGTAATTTTTATTGTTAAAGTAATTATTACCTCTTTATGGGCAATTACAATGACTTTTGCCCAAATACATGTAATTGTAGTTGATAATCTTCAATTACAATTAAAATAATTTGTAAATTATTTACTGATAATTCCTTGTGTTAGTTGGACACATTGTTAAAACATTTTGCGATTTTGAAATTTATGTAAAACATAATTGTAATTTGTTATTAAATTATTAAAATTATTAAATTATTTACAAAAATTACATATTTTGCAAAAAAAAAGTTCCAAATTATTAGCTCCCATTTCGTAAATGTGGCAAGGTTTTCATTTAATATTTCTAAAAAACAAACTTCAAAAATCAGCTTAAAAGTCAAACAGTTTTAAAATGAAATTACCTTGTATTTTTGTATCATGGTTTTTATTAAAAAAATGTTTTAATAACAGTTTTTGCGTTATTTACAATAAAACAATGAAAATTTAAAAGAATACATGTATATTATTTGTTTTTAATCCCCGACAGAGCGTTTGCAGTGTGAATTGTGTACATGTGTCTCTATCCATGTGCGGAAATATAACTTCTTGTGTATTTTATATTTAAATCATTAAGTATCGGTTGGAAGATCAAAATCAACCTTTAATAAATAAATCAACGAATTATAAAACTCAAAACATTTATTACCTTGTAAGTTTGACCTTACTATTCTCCAAATGTTTATTTTTCACTTATAAATTTTCTGTGTAAAATAAATTTTCATATAAAACAAAAAAAATGTTATTGCAAATACATACTTTCTGGTCTTCTGGAGCTTTGCAACATCTTTTTTTTATCCATTGTTGTTTTTATACCCTTCACCAAAAATGGTTAGGGGATATATAGGTTTGTCATTCCGTTTGTAATTTCTACAGTATTCACTTGCGACCCAATAAATTATATATATATTCGTGATCCTTATAAAAATTTTAGTCGATTTAGTGGTGACCATCTGTCCGTCTGTCCGTTTTTTCTGACCGATGTTGAAAGGTATAATTCAGACGTCCTAGAAGACTTATGGACCTAAATGTTGAAGTCGCGTGACTGGCTTTTCCAGAAGATTTTTGTATGTGAAATTCAGGAAAATCGGTTCATATATAACAGAGATATATCCAAAAAGCTACTTTGTTCCGATTTTCATGTGTTTGTGAATTTCTATGACCCTATACGTCTGGCAGTACTCTACACTCAATTTATCTGTCAAATTCAGCTCTGAGAAGCTTATTGTAAAGAATCATCGAAATCGGTCCATAAATGGCTGAGATATGGACAAAATAAAAATATATATACTATGCATATCATATACATATATTTTAAAAATGTTGTAAAAACAACTAGTATCGAACACATCACCTTCCGCACGCCAGTCTGACCACTTACTCGTCCACCAACGAGCTCATTTATGAAACAGTGTATGTCCTTGTGTTTTGTGCTAATACATTATGTGTTCTTAGATTTTCTGTACGTCATGTGTTTGTTGTAATTTTACCCTTTTTAGGGTTCCGATACACCAAAAGTGTAAAGAAACCCTATTGTTTTCGCTACGCTGTCCGTCCGTCTGTCCGTCTGTCTGTCACTGGCTGTTTTCTCGGGAACCGTAACAGCTACGGACCTGACATTTTCACAGGATATGTAGAGCTTTTGCCGCTACAACAACAAATATATGACAGTTAAAAATTAAAGGGCGTTCTAAAGCGAGCAACGAAAAATGTTGAAATACTAATGTAATGTTTTCTCGGGAACCGTAAGAGCTACGGACCTGACATTTTTACAGAATATATAAAACTTTGACCGCTACAACAATAAGTATATGACAGCTAAAAATTAAAGGGTGTTCTAAGGCGAGCAACGAAAAATGTTGAAATACTAATGTAATATGCAGACACTTATATATAGACACTTTAAATTTTCAAAGTTCGTGTTAATTGGTGTGGTCTGTAGAATAGACTACACCAATTAACACCGATATTTAAAAAAATAAAAATTAAAGGGTGTTCTATCAGTTAATGTAATTTTACTATGTAATTTAGACAATCTGCTCTATCTTCGGAACCATAAGAGCTACGGACCTGAAATTTTCACAGAATATGTAAAACTTCGGCCGCTACAACAACAAATATATGACAGTTAAAAATTAAAGGGTGTTCTAAAGCGAGCAACGCAACATGTTGAAATACTAATGTAATATACAGACACTTATATATAGACACTTTAAATTTTCAAATTAAGTGCTAATTGGTGTAGTCTGTAGAATAGACTACACAAATATTAGTTACTGTAATTTTGACTATGTAATTGAGACAATATGCTATATCTTGAAAACCGTAAGATGTAAAATCTTGAAATTTTAAAACACGCTAAAACTAAAAAAATCCAAAATTAAAAAAATTTCAAAACGAAAAAAACGCTGAAATGAAAAAAGCGCTTAAAGGAAAAAAAGCGCCAAAATTAAAAAAATCGCTAAAATGCAATATATCACCAAAATTAAAAAGATCGCCAAAAAAAACTAAAAAAACGTCAAAAATCGAAAAAGTCTTCAAAACGAAAAATCGATAAAACTAAATAAATCATCAAAAAATTAAAAAATCGCCAAAAAATGAAAAAAATCACAAAACGAAAAAAAAACGCAAAAACCAAAAAAAAATGCCAAAACTAAAAAAAACGCCAAAAACCAAAAAAATCGCCAAAACGAAAAAAGTGTAAAAACAAAATAAAAAATCGCAAAAACTAAAAAACCAAAAAAACCGAAAAATCCCCAAAAACGAAAAAAGCGCCAAAAACTGAAAAAATCGCGACAACTAAAATAAATCGCTAAAACTAAAAATATCGTCAGAAAGTGAAAACGTTAAATAAATGCCATAACCAAAAAATCGCCAAAACTAAACAAATCGGCAAAAAACAAAAAAAAATTGCAAAAAACGAAAAATCGTCAGAAAAAAATTAAAAACAAATCACGAAAAGTGCCAAAATAAAAAAAAAACCCAACAAACAACGAAAAATACTTAAAAAAATAAAAAACTAAAATTAAACAAGAAAGCACAACGAAAAAACTGCCAAAATGACAAAAGGGGCAAAAACAAGAAGGGATATACATATGTGTATTCGTACGGAACCCTTCGTGTGTGAGCCAAAGTCGCACTTTACTTAATTTATTGTATTATTGTAATTAGTTTTGCATACATTATAATTATTATTATTATTATTATTATTATTATTATTATTATTATTATGTATTAGTTTTCGATGCGATGTCCATCAGTCACAAGCTTCTAACTCGTGAACCGTAATAGTTAGAGACCTGAAAATTTCAGAGGATATCTATAACTAAGGTTACCGCAACAACAAACAGTCAAAATAAAATAGAGTGATAATAAAAAGCAGGTAATACTGATGTATTCGGCTGTGCGGAATCTTATATATCCTTTCGCAAAGAATGGCGTATATACCATAGAAAAGATAGAAAGACTCTTGACAAGCTAGTTATCGGAAACATAAGTACGTTCTCAAAAAACCTGAGTATAAGAATGTATTAGTACAGTAATTTCGATTTAGCTGCACAAACAACTTTGCACGATTTTTTGTGCAGATAACTCAAAAATTCTGTTAAACTAAATATACTTATCTGCCTTAATATGCAGGTAAACACAATTATATAGCGTGTGCAGCTAACTTTGATTTTTTATATGAAAATAACTTAAAACTGCCAAAAATATGTTAAGTGTGCAGGTATACAAAATGCACATAAAAAAGGATTTTGAAGGATTTTCGCTTAGAAATAATCATTATTTCAGGTTTTATTTGTATTTTGTTGATGTTTTTATAAACAAAATTTGCAAATTGTCATTTAAATCCTTTATTCCAGTTAATTTGATCAAATTAATCTTAAGACGTATTACGAAAATTAAAAATCGAAAATATAGAAATTAAAATAACTAGCTCATTGATTTTATTTATTTACTATTATTAATTTGTCTGCTAGGTATAATCTCTTTTTTTTTCTTCCTGATTCTAATATCTTATGAAATAATTATTAAGGAAAGAACGTTTTCTTGTATACCTACTACGTTGCCAAAACTGACTGTCAAGAAAACCAAATGTAACGTATATCTTTGGTCACAAGGTATATCAGTTAAGTCGAGTTAGGCCAAAGTGTATTTATCATTATAATTTTGTTTATTTCTCTTAACTTAACTGTTGTTTCATTATAAATTAAATTACAAATTAATATAGTATAAAATTGCTAGCATTAGCTTAATCTAATTTCCCTGATTTTACACAGCGATTTTTAAATTCTCACTAGCCAAAATCGAGTTTAGTCGTTATTCCTAGTGGGCACAGATATATGTACTTGCAATTATACACGAAATATCTATGCAATAATTGCCAAATAACTTTCTTAATTACTGTTTTCGTAAAATATGCAAACTTTTGTATATATGTATGTAGCTATTATGTAATAAAGTATTTTGTAATACATATGTACATAATTTATTCAATTGAGAGTTTTTTTAAAATATCTAATGTGTAATTTACGCATCAGATACATATCTATTTGTTGAAATTACGTGTATTAGTTGTACAAAAAGTATTTTACAAAATTGGTATTCTTTAACAAGAATTTTTAGGTTACATATGTATATACAGTTCATTTCGCATTAATTTATGCAAATATAAATTAAGAATCATTTGAGCTCAAAAATATTGATTTTCTAAAAGTTTTTTTTTTGCAATTTTTCTATTTGATACTAAAAAATTTTATCCCAAATAAATATCTTATTGATTTTATTTATTTACTATTAATTTATTTGCTATAAACTATTTTTTGCTATTGATTTTAATATCTTATGATAAATAAGTATATTTATTAATTAACATTAACTTATCGTTTACACGTGCAGGTGCAAGTTCGAAAAACTCAATACAGTCTTACTTTTTTACTAATACTTTTACACTTTTCGCACTTGCAGCCAACTTGCAGCTCACTTGCAAGGGATTTTACAAGACAGTGATTTTTTGACACTTGCAACAAGTAAACTGACAAGTTAAATAACAGTGTTACCCTATCAACAGTTTAGTACACATTAACTGGATTGCAATATAATGTTATTGTATTTTTACTGATTTTAAATAAATTTAAAAGTTAATTTAATATTATTTTCCTTAAATATACAGAAATCAAGCAGTTAATGAAGTTTTAAAACTTAAATATCGTAAAAAAATACGAATAAAATTCAATGTTATCTGGTTCCCTTAAAATGAAATATTTTTGTATTATTGGCAACTCTGCATTAAAAAGTAAACAAAATAAAAAATGGAGCCAAAATTAAGTCATGAAAATATTATAAAGTTAATAAGTTTGTACCGTTCCTATCCCATTTTATGGGATATGAACAGCAAATTATATCAATAATAAAGAAATTTGTTTTAGTTGTTCTGCTCTCGCCGACATTTTTAAAATGAACTTTCAGCTGCCCGTGTAAACATTCAAACCACTTGCAAGACAGTTGGGCATTTTTTCGAAATTTTCGTTGATAATACGTAAAAGAAACATTTTAAAAAATATACAATAAAAATACAGTATAGCTCCCATCATAAAAGGAGACTTATTAAAGCAGAGGGAAAGTCATTTACGTAGACTACAAAGTGAAAATGAAAACTAGTTTCCTGTTTGTGAACCATGGAGTAGTGACATAGAGTAGTTTCAAAACTATCCCTGTAGGTGTTCCATGGAGTATTTACATGTTCTAGTTTTTGGGTTATTCCGATGTAATGCAAGGCTGGACCACGTGGCCCAGTCCTAGGACATCGCAATATTAAATAGACCACGTCTAATGCATACGTTTGGGGTAGCTTGGGACTAGTCCTGGTCCATTATGGAGTAGTCCTTACACGCATGTAAGGAATAGTCGCGATTTTTGCAGGGAAAGTTCTTACAATCGTGTGAACTGAAAATTCTTGTCTGGCAACGTTGGCAGAAAAAGCATTGTCAGTCGGCTTTAATTAAGGTGACCATACGTGCTCTTTTTTAGAGGACAATCATCTATGTTAACTCGCTGTCATCTATAAAATTTTGAATAATGAATTTTTAAGTTTTGTTATTTCTTTTAACTACTTTTAAATATTTCTAAGTTGAAGTAAAATTTTCTATTTGTTTTTTTTACATACATACATGTATGTATCATAACGGGAACGAATAGAAGGGAATCACAATGGATCCAATTGGATCTCCGAGTGGATGTGCGGAATAGCACTCCCCTTCCTAACTTAACCTAACCTAACCTAACCTACATGTCTGTATGTGAATGTAATTTTTTCTGTAAAATATGTAAAAAAATTAAGACATTGAATTCAAATAAATTTTTTACTATTATTGTTGATGTCATCTTTTTCATCCCACAATCGTGTGAACACATCGCATTGACATTATCAGATTATTGTCAGACAATTTTTAATTGTCAGATGTGCGAAGTTTCTGTATCTAACAATGGCGTCATTGTCAGAGACTTCTTTATATTGGCAACACTGCACACACCTTTCTTTTTAGGGTAAATGGAAAACAAAGAAACTATGTCTGCTTTTACACAGATCAGTTTTTCTTGAAGCAACTATTATTTTCTTGTGAGAAAGAGCGAGAGAGTAATATATTTTATGTATTCCTCTCTCGCTCTTTCTCACTAGAAAATAAAAGTTGCTTCAAGAAAAACTGATGTGTGTAAAAGCAGACTATGCAGCTAAAATAGTTAAAATTGCTTCTTTATGTTTAATACTAAGTCTGCTTTTACACACATCAGTTTTTCTTGAAGCAGCTTTTATTTTCTAGTGAGAAAGAGCGAGAGAGGAGTACATAAAATATATTCCTCTCTCGCTCTTTCTCATAAGAAAATAAAAGTTGCTTCAACAAAAACTGATGTGTGTAAAAGCAGACTAATTTATATTTTCACTTTTTAAAGTCTGGCAGCGCCAAAAACAGATTTGACAATTTTTGTATCTGACAATATTGTCAGATAAATTTATTTCACACAATTGCCTGCCAATAAATTGTAAGTCTGCTTTTACACACATCAGTTTTTCTTGAAGCAACTTTTATTTTCTTGTGAGAAAGAGCGAGAGAGGAATATATTTCATGTATTCCTCTCTCGCTCTTTCTCGCTAGAAAATAAAAGTTGCTTCAAGAAAAACTGATGTGTGTAAAAGCAGACTAAGCTTTTCTAACAACTTTGATACAACCGTGTGAACTAGAGTATGCAAAAACCGGAACCGAAACCCGGTTAACCGTTTTTTTTTCTTTCTGAAAATAAACCGGTTTGATTTTGATGGCAAAAAAAATTTCTTTCATACTTTATATATAAAAAATATACCCCAAATGGCATTTTTCCATTTCTTTAAGTTTTATTTAAGCGAACGTTTATTTAGCATCAAGTTTAATTAAAAATATGCAAAAAATCTGTTGAAATTTCGTCATCCTGTCCCATATATTATTTAAAAAACATATTTAGACCTTATTAAATTTATCAAACCAGATACATATACTCGTATACAAAGAACAAATGTGCATTACATGCTTGAAGTTATTTCTCTAACAGCCCTTTTCACAATGTACGATTAAAAGATAACATTGACTTTAACGGCAAGTTCGACATACAAAACTTGCCGTTAAAGTCCACGTTAACTCTTAATCATACATTGTGAAAAGGGCGTTAAAAGGAATTAAAATCTGAATACATTTTAGTTTTTAAAGCAACTGCTTATTTGCTTTAAAACTAAAACTTGAATTACTATTGATAACACATTAAAATTTACCGCCTCATTTACGAATAACCTAGCTGCTCGGCCTGGTTTCGCTGTCAGTTCTTCGAGTCGAAATTGATTTTAATACGAGTACTATTTTTGGTGTTTCCGTTTGGGGAGAAAACGAATAGTGCCGATGATTTACCGACTTGTCCCACCTTACATATCAAACATTTTATTGCCTGGGCCGCTTTATGGACAATCAGTAAAGCCCTTATGAGACTACATTTTTTCTTCATATTTCAAGTTTTGGAGAACAGTGCAAATAGAATATAATGGAAAATTTTACCACGTGCAAAGAGTTCAGCTATATTAAGATAACTACCACATTATCAAAGCTTTTACTAATGTTATCGATAAAAAATGGGGGCCTGTCAAAAAAAATGTAAAAATGTTCAACTTAAAATTGACATTTCAAGCTTGAAACATTAAAGTGTTGCCAAGTTAGCGGTTTATTCACGAATCCAGCGATTTAGCGCCTCTTTTTTCAACTTTTTGTTTCTTTTGTCGTTTTATTATAAATAAAAAGTAGGCAGCACTTAAAGAAGCCATTACGTTTTGCTTACATTTTGTATAGTTGTTTCTTTCTATCATTTGCTATTTCTTTTTTTCAATCCTATAGCAAAACAATGCAAGAAAAATGTAGTGTCATAAGGGCTTAACAAACTGAAAACTTTGTCACAAAATATACAGAAATCACAATAGTGACAGCTAAAAAATGCGACAATCAGGTTTTTCAATTGTTTTTAAGGCTCTGTTAAAAAGAGACAAATATGGCAACGAACAGAAGAAAATAAACAAAACGAAAAAGAAAATATGTAAATTTTTACTCACTGAACGACACGCTAAAAATGTTTAAATTCTAATAAAATTACAGAATTATGCCTTATTATTAAAAATATATTGTGAAAAAAGAATTGTGTGTATATTAAACGTAGATTTTTTTTATTAATGTGCGTTTTTATGCAATTACTTTGTGGTGGTAGGTTTTTTTTATACAGCCTGTTCTTACACACACATGCACATGATTTATTATTTGTGAGATTTTGCAGTAATTATAAAGATAAAATGCAAAAGATGAATGAAAATGAACTGTAATTAATTAATAAATACTATTTTCAATGTGAATTGTGGAAAGATATGCATATTTAATTAGTTTTATTCATTACAAAATTAATTCGGGTAGAAAGGCGCTGCAAAAGAAAATGAAATTTAAAGGCACTGTGTAAGCGATCAGAAATATATTTCGGTTCGTTTCACTTCTGTGTATTTTGTAAGTTGAGAAATATATTATAAAGAGAGTTCAAAAAAAACTTAACTTACACGAAAACAATAAAAAGCTAATCATTTATTTCAATATCCAAATGAAATCATATTCTTTTTATTGCAACACTAACTACAAAACATGTTGGTGTTGCCAGTATCGAAATCTAAAATTCCTGAAAACACACAATGTCTATTGTAGTGTTTATGAATGCAATTTTATATTAAACAGTTTTTTAGCCTGAAACTGTTCAATAACAATTGTGAGTCTTAAACCTAAAATAAGAATTTTTTATGAATGTGGCTGCAGCTGTTTTATAAAAAACCAAGAGTGTTTTATAAAAACCAAAAACAAATTTGTAAAATTTTTTCAAATTTGTTTTTGCTTTAATATAAATTTCACTTCGGTGATGTGATTTACACAATTATGGCCTTTGTTTTCTAATTTTATTGTTTTATTTTAGTATAATCTACAGATTTTGATAGAAGTTTGTAGAATGTGCTTACATTTTGCACATATGTATAAAATTTTTTCGTGAAAATTGAATACAAGAATTAAGTCACCATTATGAAATGCTGTTTTCTCATCTACATGCTCTACCTTCATATCATCAAAACTTACTATTTATATGATTATTTCGAACGTATTTGCTTTGTGAATCCAAAATTGATTATTAGGCTAATGTTCGCAGCGTTATATTCAGAAAGAATTGGGCATGATTAATATTCCAAGGAACGAGGGAAAAATGAACATCAACTCAATTTTTCAACGTACACAGCAGAACAGAGTAGCGCCACTTTCGGAAGCCGCTACACATCCATCGTCAGTGCTCACGTGTATTTGCTTATCACGACTTGTAAGGTGGTTCTGTTGAATGTGATTTTAATTTTTATACAACTTTTTCGTGAAACTTAAATACGAGAATTAAACTGCTCTCAAGTTGATATTAAATTGCACTTTTCCAGTGCTGCCATTGGTTAATTTTTCTTCATTCCCATTTTTCTGAATTTTTGTTCTACTCAAGACAAACTTTTTGGTTTGATTTTATACGTAAGTATATATGAACATGTAAACATGTGAAAAGCTCAAGCCATTAGCTAATTGTTTATTAATATGATTATTTCGAACGTATTTGCTTATGAACCCAAATTGATTATTAGGCTAAGGTTCGTAACGTTTAATTAAGAAAGAGTTCAGCATGATATTCCAAGGAACAAGGGAAAAATTAACATCAACTTAATTTTTCAACGTACACAGCACAACAGAGTAGCATCACTTTCGGAAGTCGCTACACTTCCATCGTCAGTGCTCACGTGTATTTTGTTTATCACCACTTTACAGGTGGCTCTGTTGAATGTGATTTCAATTCTTATATATAAGAGGTAACATTAAGATATGTTTTTTTGTATGAAAATAAAAAACTTTGGTTTTTCAACTATGCCACTAGGTAATTTGTACAATACATTTTACCTAAAATTTTAACTATTGGAATAAGGTGCACCTTATTCGAAATATTTTCTTTCTTATTTTTTTTATTTTGTTGTTAAAAGGAAATGTTTTTGGGAAGCGAGATATGTAAGCGTATTTGAAAATAAAAAGTTTTTTCTTATAAATGTGCATAAATAAATAAATAAATGGTTACTATATTACAGATTAACGTCTACTTTGGAATCAGAAACTGTTTAGTGTGATGGCGGCAATACTGTGTGTAAAACAGCCATTGAATGTTCTGATGGTACAATGTTTTAAGTTAACGTGAATTAATGGAAGCAGTGATAATGAGCTAAAAAAAATGAAATGTTAATTCGCTTTGGTTAATTTTGATCTTGTAATTGCAGGCAAGAACGAGTTGGGTCTTTATTTGAAAAAATTCAAATATATAATACGTTTGAAAGCCAGGAAGAACATACTACCATCGTTTTGGAAAGCATCATGTAAGTATATCTGCATATCGCTTCTTTGTTAAAATGTAGTCAAATGTCAAAAAAAGTAGACCTTCACCCAACGTGGGTAAAGTTTTCAAAATGTTATCAGGTACCTGTACCGCTGGTATTAGGTTGTGACACATAAAAATTTTATTAATAAGCAGTTTTTCTTTTCAAATTGTGTTCTTTTGAGATATAACTATAATGCAAAAAGTATATGTATAAGTATTCCAACTTGTATATACGAGAAATATATGTTTCAGCTCAGTATTTTAGGAGATATACATATGTACATACATCAGCGCTGACACTGTCAGAGTGCGCGCTGCAAGTGAAGCTAAGCTACAAGCGATAATAGTTCTTGATATACAAATGCTACATGATGTCAGAGTGGATGCTAGATTGAGCTAAGCGAGTTGTTCAGTTTTGAGTACATAAATTGTGTTACTTTTAGTATGTATATCCGTCACTCGGATAACTACCTTGACGTGGTGTGGCGGCTTAAGTACAGGCTGTGATCTCTGTTTTCAACTCAGGTGCTATGACGACTTGTCTCTCATGGTTTCTGAGTTGAAGATGGACGGTCTCTTGCCCCTACTCAGGCCTACCATAATGACTTGTCTCTTATGGTAAGTCAGAGTAGAGGGCAAATGGTCTCTGCCTTCTACTCAGGGGCTTTGATGACTTGTCTCTCAGGGCTACCTGAACGGAAGACGGATGACTCAAAAGTTTGCAAACTAAAGGTTATCCAACCCCTAAACCGAGGTGTTAAGCGACCCGTGCCTATCGGATTTTTGCAGTCAGGGGTAAAAGACTGTGTTAGAACGGAGCTTTGCTGATACCTGGGCACCTCAGCAAGGAGACAAATGCCCTTACCACGTTAACGGGGGCTATGACGTGGTCGATTTTCCCTTCCCCTACACTCGTGGGAACTACATGCAACCTTCCAGAAAAATTTCAAATGACGAAACCCAAACGATGACGAACGCGAGCATACGCGAGACTGACAAAAAGGACGAGACGGCGACAGCCAACACACAGACTAGCCTGATGGTGAAACCAGGTCAGGCGAACCTTAGTACTAATTCTAGTACTAGCACTACTGGTTTCAAAACAAAACAAGCTGCAGGAGGCCGTCACCTTAAAATCGCCGAATGCTGAAAAGCTGCTCTCCAAAAGGTCAGCGATAAACGCAGCGAGGTACCCCTGGATTTCAAACCAAGTACCTCAAAAGCTGCTAAAGCCGTGCCTTAACGGCCAAAATCCCATTTTCGAGTGCTGTCCGAGACAAAACAGGTAAGGCTGCTACCCAAGTGCCAATTGTGGGCAAGGGAACTGCGAGCAAATCCTCGCGTCCCCGAGTTCCACCTCCCCCTGCCAGCAAAGGAACTGCGAACAAGTCTTCGGGTTCTGGAGCTGTGCATCCCATCAGCGACAGCAAGGGTACTGCGAATCAGTCCGCGTTCCCAAGCATCGCATGGTAGTGCAAGCAAGGGAGCTGCGAACAAGTTTTCGGGCTCCCAGGCTGCACCTCCATCGTCCCAAGGGCACACAATTCCCTCTAGACGGGCTTTTCTGAGGCGGCGTGCCGCCGAAAAAGTGTTGGATAGGTTAGGCAAAAAGCCGGCCGATTCCCTAACAAAAGAAGAGACATCTTCGTTAAAAAGGGCTAAGGCAACTTTAGCTGAAATGCAAAATCCTTCCCTCTCGCCTAAGGGCGTGCCTAAACGGCAACGTTCTGAGGAGGAGGCACATTTGCAAAATCAGCAGCCCGCAAAGAAAAATACCATACCCCAAAGATCACTTGACAGATCATACTGTAAAGTTGCTAAAGGCCAACTTGTTATGGCTGTCATAGATCGGGGTAACGCGGACTGTGCTATACCAGGGTTGTCAGATTGATTCCGACATATTTCGCCAAATTGAGTTTAAAAGTCCCCAAAATTAGTTTTATGTAGTTTTTCTTAATATATATTTGATAATAAATTTTTTTTTTTATGTAATACTTTAATATAAATTTTTATAAAGTAATCGTATATAAATTTAGCAGAAAATCGCCAAAAGTAGAAATAAAATCGCCAAAAATTATTTCTTGTAAATTTTTCTCATCCAAATTCAAAACACATTAATGACTATAATTATTGTAAGTAAAAATCATTGTTTTATTTTCTTTGGCAAGAGTTTTGGTGAGATTTATTTTTGAAAATACTCTTTCAACAAAGTAGTTTTCCTGAATTATACAAATTTTGAAGTTCAATTTTGTTTAAAAAATAGCCATAAAAATCGCCAAAAAATTTATTTATCGCCAGAAAAATCGCCATGTCGCCAAATCAAAAATTGTGACGCCAAACAAGCTGAAAAATCGCCACGTTTGTCGATAAATCGCCATATCTGACAACCCTGTGCTATATTTCCTGAAAGATGGGGTATAGTGCGGCGGAAAATGACGGGGGTACTTGGTCGTGTTATCCAAAACAACCCAGGTCAACACCCGCAATGTGAGGACGCCGGATGGTTTAGAGGTCGGGTGAAGCTTATGGCCTGCGCAAATGAGCGATCTGTCCTGCTTTTAAAGCAGGCGATCGCCCTTTTGACTGACCTATGGGAGGGCGCTAGTCTCGACGTGATTCCTCCTGAGGATATTCCACGTCGGTCTAGGGCCCTTACCCGCGTACCCGACACTCCGTCCAGCAAGAAGGAGATACTTGAACTCCTGCAGCTTGGAAATCCCGACATACCTACCCATGACTGGCAGGTAGTCAGGCTCTCCGAACCTGCAGGTTTCTCAAGAAAGATCACAGTCTTGCTGAACCAGGAATCCTTGGCACCGCTTCGTGAGAGACGGGGAAAGATGAACTACGGCTTTGGAGTAATCTTCCTCAAAATCTATCGAGGTGATGACAAGGGCTGTCTGGTTGAGGAGGAATGTGGTCCGAAACCGGCAATTACCACAGATGCTATGTCAACTGAGGAGACTGCTAGTCTAATGTCCTACGAGGACACTGTCTCCAACTCTGAGTTGGTGGGAGAATTCTTCGGAAACCTAGGCGAAGCAGTTGACGAGGACGCCCTCTTGGACTCGGACCAGGAGGACGCCAACGTCACAATCGTAAATGGCTAGGCGCGGGCATGGTGAAGGCGACGCAAGTCAATCTTCACCATTCCAAAGCAGCTTCGGCTGCGGCGCTCCTCCGGAAGGCTGAGAGAAGGGAGGAGCTCATGCTGGTACAGGAACCCTGGACACACCAGAACAGGGTCTGCGGACTAGCCATGAAAGGCTACATGCTAATACACGCAAATGGTCCAGGTAAGATCAGATCGTGCATTTAAGCCAAAAGCGACTTGAACATCTTCTTCCTCTCTGATTTCAGTATTGAAGATACTGTAGCTGTAGCCTGGGAGACCGGAACAAACACCACCATACTGGTCTCCAGCTACATGGCGCACGACACCGAATTACCACCACCAAAAATTCGCGAGGTCGTAAGAATGGCGAACAAGAAAAACCTGCCGACGTAGCTAACGTCGGGTCAGAACCCACTTTCATGATTATAAATAGGAGGGAGGTTCTTGACATAACGCTAGTAAGCACTAGGCATTCTAACTTAGTTAGGGAATGGAGGGTCTCAAATGATTGCTCGTTTTCTAACCATAGATATATTGAATTCACTATAGGGATTCAGGTAGCAAGGGCAATACCCAAGCGAAATAGGAGGAAAACAAATTGGGAGGAACAACGCGAAATCCTATCCAATCTTCTTCCGGATCCACCGATCATCCAAGATCGGCAAGGCATCGAAACTGCAGTCGGCGTCATAACAGATGCCTTTGAACTTGCCACATCAGAATCGTGCAGACCTAGTATCTGCAGGGGCAGGATTAAACCACCATGGTGGAATCCTGAAATTGCGAAGGCTCGTCAAGAATCTCGCAGGCTTTTTAACGAGGCTAAGAGACTAAATAATTGGTCAGCTTATAAGTCCTCGGTAAATAAATTTAAAAATTTGATAAGAAATGCGAAGCGCAAGTCCTGGAGAACTTTCTGCAGTGGTATAGAGGGTACATCTGAGACCTGTCGACTTCGAAAAATCCTATCAACCACTCCTACAACCATGGGTTTCATTAAGAAACCATGTGGTAGGTGGACAACCAGCGGACATGAGACCCTTGAGGTGCTCATGGACTCGCATTTCCCTGGCTGCATCCCCTACTCGGGAGAATGCTTGACCGTTACTTCAAATTGTCACATGCCACGAATCGCCGTAAACAGGGAAAGGCTTATGTGGGCGATAAATAGTTTTGGCCCGTTCAAATCAGCGGGTCCGGACGGCATTATACCAGCCGATCTACAGCAAAATGCGGAAATAATTGCGCCATGGCTAATAAGGATATACACAGCCTGTTTTCGGCTGTCGTATATACCAGCTTCATGGACTAGGTGTTCGGTAGTATTCATCCCCAAAGGGGATAAAACTTCTCACACCTCCCCGAAAGACTTCAGAGCTATTACTCTGTCGTCCTTTCTTCTCAAAACCATGGAACGGATCGTCGGTCTCCATCTCAGAATGGAGATAAACCTGCTATCAGCCTCTCAGCACGCCTACACCAAAGGCAAATCGGTTGAGACGGCGCTCCACTCGCTCGTTGGCTTCGTCGAGAAATCAACGGAGCAGAAGGAATATGCATTGGTGGCCTTCCTAGATATTGAAGGTGCTTTCAACAATGTGAAACCAGAGACTATTACAATGGCTCTACGCAGACTGAATATTCATCAGTGGATAATAAGCCTAGTCTGGAATCTACTAACCTATAGGGTTATTGTATCCACTCTGGGGCGGGCTAAAATCTGCAAGGTAGCAACCCGAGGTACTCCGCAGGGAGGGGTTCTGTCCCCTCTTCTGTGGAATCTCGCTTTAAACTCGCTGCTTATGGAACTTGATTCCAAGCTGTTTAAAACCGTGGCGTATGCCGACGATATAGCTGTGGCAGTTACTGGAAAATACCCGGATACCCTCTCGCAGCGACTGCAGGATTCACTGAGAACTATCAGCAGGTGGACTACCGAAAGTGGTCTCAGTGTTAACCCTCAGAAAACGGATCTCGTACTCTTCACAAAAAGATACAAGATACCATCCTTTCCACTTCCGATTCTAAACGGAATTGAACTTAGGCTGTCTGACAGTGCGAAGTACCTGGGAATATATCTGGACTCGAAAATGTCATGGCACCGTAATGTCCAGTCAAGGGCTAAAAGGTGGCCATATATACATGTAGAAGGGCCATTGGGAGAAACTGGGGAATAAATCCAAAGAACTCAAAATGGATCTTCAGCATTGTAATAAAGCCCATACTCACATATGGCGCGTTAGTATGGTGGACTGCATTAGACAAGAATACCTATTGTCGGATCATAGAAAAGATCCTGCGTACATCAGCTTTGATGATTACAAGCGCTCCACGTACCACCCCATCAAAAGCTTTCTTCACAATGTTGCATTGGCTGCCAACTGATCTCATGGTCAGACAACTGGCCATGGACTATGCAGTGAACAAAATAGTTTAATTTTCACAAAAAATATTATTTTCATTAATAATTTTTTTTCCTTTGAATATTGCTTATCATAAAATACTTTTCGCATATAGTGAATTTGCTTAAATTATTTGCCTTTCTTGTGAACAATTTTTTTTAATTATTTGAAATAATAGTCCAGCCCCCTTATTCCGTAATTCGCTTAAAATTAAACCAATTCAGTATATTTTTATTATTCAGTTTAAAAATTACTTTTTTTAAGCAAAAAACAAATAAAATTCAAAAAGTAACTGTTAGTTTCTAAGCAAAAAATAAAACTAAAAAAACTATTTTTATTTCCTGAGGAATATATAAAACTCAAAGAATAACTTATTTTCTGAGGAATAAATAAAACTCAAGAAATAACTTATTTTCTGAGGAATAAATAAAACTCAGAAAAAGCTTTTATTTTCTAAGCGAAAAATAAAACTCAAGAAATAATTATTAAAAGGTAATTTTGAAAATAAAACTTATAACCTTTACAGTCACTGGAATTTAAATAAATTTTGCATTGAACTTTTTTCCACATCAAACAACCATCCTATTAGTTTTTCTAAAAAAATATTATTATTTTTCATTAAGAAGCCTGTCCCTTTCTTTTCCATTAAATTCATTATGAAAAGAATTAAAATACCGTTTTAATAAATACTGATTTGTTTCCTGTAATGTTTTGTAACATAAAACACATTGAATATTGCTAAAAGCATTTATCAACATAAAGTGTTTTTCGCAAACACATATTTCTTTTCTTTCAGTGGACTAATAAAAAAATTATAAAAAAATGTAAAAGTATCTGGCCACGGTCAAATAAACACGTCAATCAATGCATATGTGTGAGTGTCGTGTGCTTGTCGCTTAAACGGCGATGTACAAATAAATTCATCAATCAGCATTTGTATTGTGACTTCCCAGCGTTCGTTTGCAAGCATGTCGTGATCGGATAATGATTTCTTGGTATTGGCATATTGTTATTTTAACAAAATCACACAAAAAACATCTCATATTGCTTACTTTTTTAATATATATGCTTCCACCATTATGTTCCATAAGAATGGTAAGCATTGGTATTGTTCAATGAAACCTAAAATAATTTTTTTGTTCGTCCGTGCATCTGTCCACCGCTATAATCACAAAGCAACTGAGATTGTTTTTGTCAATCACAATTGGCGACGATCAAATAATTGCTCATCAAATTAAAATATCAAAACTTTTTGATTGTCATCAATCAGAGCCGACAACGCGTACGTTTAGCCGAAAAAGTACGACCGCACGCACACACTTAGAACGTTGACGTGATTATTTGACCGTTGACAGAGCCTATAATACAGAACGCTATGCATGTGCTATCGTCGCTGTCTCATCACAAAATACACAGAAGTGACACGAACCGAAATATATTTCTGATCGCTTACACAGTGCCTTTAAATTTAATTTTCTTTTGCAGCGCCTTTCTACCCGAATTAATTTTATAATGAGTAAAACTAATTAAATATGCATATATTTCCACAATTTACAAAAATTGTATTTATTAATTAATTACAGTTCATTTTCATTCATCTTTTACATTTTATCTTTATAATTACTGCAAAATCTCACAAATAATAAATCATGTGCATGTGTGTGTAAGAACACGATGCATAAAAAAAACCTACCACCACAAAGTAATTGCAGAAAAACGCACATTAATAAAACAAATCTACGACACTTTTATATACACACAATTCTTTTTTCACAATATATTTCTAATAATAAGGCATTATTCTTTAATTTTATTAGAATTTAAACATTTTTAGCGTGTTATTCAGTGAGTAAAATTTTTACATTTTTCTTTTTCGTTTTGTTTATTTTCTTCTGTTCGTTGCCATACTTGTCTCTTTTTAACAGAGACTTAAAAACAATTGAAAAACCTGATTGTAGCGTTTTTTACCTGTCACTATTGTGATTTCTGTATATTTTGTGGTCTCATTGACGACTAACAGGCCAACCTAAATTACGACGCAAAGCGCAACGTAATTTAACGCTTAGCTTTTACGCTGAAATGAGTAACCTAAATAAGAGCGTTAACGTTGCACCAGAAACAGTAATGTTTACTCACTTTGATTAATAAAAAACTCTAAATAGAAATAAGAAATAGAGACGAAGACGCTTAATTGACCTGAAAGTAGCTAAATTTACATTACTTAACAAAATGATATGTGTATGTGTGAGCATTAACAAAATCATGGTAGAATAATACAGGTAGTGGTGAAGCGTTAACGAACTTTTTTTTTTGGGTTCGACTCTGTCAAAAGTTGTTTATGTTATACCAACACACACCCACACCAGAGACTTGCGTCGAGGGGTTTTGATCGGCGGCGGCTGGCTGGGAAAAAATAGTCGGCGGCGGCTCAAATTCGGCTGGAAATGCACATGGACATTTAATAAAAGTGAAAATTTTCATTTTGTTGTTAAATTAGTTTTTCTTTTTCATACCAATTCTTCACCAAACAAAATGCATAGAAATTAAGCATTGCTTTGCCTCTCAAAAATTGTTAAATTGTTATGAAAAATAAAGCAAAGGCTTGATTGTCAAACTTTTTTAAGGCTTGTCCAGATTCAACCTAAAAAGCTATTTGTCAAGCTAAAAATTAATTTCTCTGTTCGCAATTTTATGCATGAACATCAATTATATATTTTACCGTTGGAATCTAATTCATGAATCATGCTAGAATTATTCGGATATATAATACATTATAATTTATGTATATTGAAACAAACGTCTATACCTGATTTATTTGTATCATGATAAATGGCAAATTCTATATAGGAAAAACAGATAAGATAAAGCAGGTTATTTTTCAATATAAAGTTTGACATTTGTCATGATAAAAATTTATCACGTATAGACATAGGCTAAAGCAATGCGAATTGATACCAGGTGGCCTTATTATTGTAAATGAACTTTACCAAAATGTCAAGCTCTATGTAAAAAAACTAAATAAAAACTTTTTATGTATGCATTTCACATGACAGATAGGTGAAGTCCAGTTGTTGTCGTACTAATAAGGCCACTTGCTATTAATACGCTTTGGGTTACAATGAAAGGCTTTCTCTAACAAATTTTTAAATGTAATTTTCACTTTTGCAAAAAGCTGTTTGCTGGGAACTATCAATGGAAATTCGTCGAGTCTATAGAAAATAATAAATTATATACAGATTAAGAGCTTCTTCTCAAAGATATTTCTAATGACTAAATATGGTCTAATTTAAAAACTGGACGAAGAGGAAATCTTCATAAATTAACTTCGTTTGTATTTTCGATTCCTATTAATAATGCGTTTGTAAAGAAATAAAAATAATGTAATATCCCGAATTAATGATAAGAATTAATTTTAATGGAAATTTAATGTTTTCAATATTTTTTTGCAAACAAATTAAAGTAAAGAAATACCAAATATATGTGGGAAAAAATAAAAATTCTTATGAAATAAAAAACAGGACCCATTAGGAAGTAAGTAATATAATCCAAATAAAGAAAAAAATTTTCAACTCGAATCGTATATGGCAGAGCCCTGAAGGAACACATAAGAAATACAAACGAATTGATAATTTTCTCTTTTTTAAGTCGGATAATGAATATTTATTCTTTTGAATAGTTTTTGACAGTTTTTGGCAGTTCGTCTTAGTAAATCAAGCTTTTTTTCTCTAAATGTCAAGCTTTTTCACAATTTTGATCTGGCAAGCCTAGGTCGCAGAGTAATGCATACAAAAATATTTTTCGTTATCTTACTCTACGTCTCCACCTAACCATAGACTACTAACTAGACCCGTCACTATACAACAACATTACGAAGATTGTATGAGAGGGAACGCAATTCTTATTTTATAATGTGGTTTCTAATTTGACTATGTCCTTCATATTATCTTAGTAAGAGCACTTTGTATGTAAAAATGCACAACACATGACAACAGCCTCTTTTAGCTGTCAAAAGTGAGCATTCTGTTCCTAACTTGATATGCTGTTGTAACTTGGAGTTATTACTGCGCTGTTAAAACAATTGCACTAACAACTATGTTATACCCTGAAAAAAGCATTAACTTGAGCGGTCTACACTTAACATTAACTTGAAGTTAATGTTAAGTTGGATGTAGACTGCAAATTACTAAAATAATGCTTGAACAAAAATTATGAAAAAAACATAAAAAAGTAGAAGTGGAAATTAAAAAAAGCAATCGGCGGATTATTTTAAGCCGTTTTTGAGCCGAAAAACGATCGTCGGTGGCGGCTTCCATTAAGCCGATTTTAGCCGCAAAATAAATCGGCGGCGGCTGTGGAAATTAGTCGGCGGCTCGGCTTAGCCGCGGCTCAGCCGTCTCGGCGCAAGTCTCTGGTAAACACACACATGTGAACATATACATTTTTTTTCAAATTTTCTTTTGTGCTTTTTGACAACCTCGAACATAAACAACAATAAAAAGGCGTGTTGTTTTTGCTGTTGTTGGGTTATTGTAGCTTCGCTACTACCTGTAGTATAATTCTACCATGAACAAAATAAACAACAGAACTTCTGCAGCCAACTTCACTTCTTTACGCGCTGTCAAAATTGGATTTTCCAATTGCAAAGCATTAACGCCGCGTTATTTCGGTTGGATTCATACATTTTGTATGGGCATGAGAAATTTTGACAGCCAGACAACGCTTTGCGTCGCAATTTAGTTTGGTCTGTAAAGGAAAGAGAGTAAGAAAGTGTGTGAGTATGGCTACCACAATTGTGCTATGATTCTGACTTCAATGCAGTGTTACCGTTCGTCGCCTAAAGTCGCAATTTGCCACCTTTTTGACGGCCAGCGGGTTTTTGTGCGACTTTTTCAAATTCATCTTATTTTGCGACTTTTGTAATTTTTGGCGACATTTTACCCTTTTTTTGAATTAACTAAAAAAATAGTTCCGTTTTGCATACATTCACGGAAACTGTGCCCAATCCCAGGAATTTATTGCGAGAATTTTAATGTACATGCTGATAAAATAACTTAATACTCGTAGTATATTTTTAATAGAATCAAGAACTTATTCCCAAACTCTTAAGTAGTTTTGTAGCTTTGTCTGCAGAATAGTTATAGGTATAATGACATATTGTTAAAATAGATTCATTAGAAGCAAGTGAACACTACTCTGCTGGTATTGATATTATAGAAGAAAAAGCTTGGAGAAATTTTTATATAATACAAAAGTAATATTAATGAAGTTCCTAAATAAAATACCATGGAAACATTGAGTTCAATTAAAAAAACAATTAAAACTTCTCTGACCAACAGGTGAAAAGACATACAAAAATCTTTTCAAGGGTTTCCTAGCCATACGCTACATCTGCTAAAAATGTTTTTGAAAATCGGTCACTTTTAAAACTACCGATTACAGAAGCTTAAATTTGTAAGCTCAGTCAAGCTTTGGACTGGAGCAACGGAAAGTGTTGTTTTGTTATTTGGGGCACTGAATTGGAATCTGCACTCGGTTTCTTGATATTGATTCTAGTTTTCGAGATGTACCGTTATGTCAAAAAAGGAGCAGTTACACGAAAAGTATTAACTGGAGAACGGTTTGTCCTATTTAGTTAAATAAAAAATCCGAAACTCGGCAACAACATTATCTTCAAGCCGTGCCAACACCGCTTTCGCACTAGCAAAGTTTACTTTGCGAAGCTTTAAATCAGCCGGTAGAAGGACAGAGAGATGAAGTATTCTGCTCTCTGTCTTTCTACCGGCTGAATTAAAACTTTGTAAAGTAAACTTTGCCAGTGGGAAAGCGGTGCAAGGTTATTTTTTAATCAGTTCAGTAGTTTCAGAGATATTGCGGAAATCGTGGCAAAAAAATTTTAAAATGTTTGTTTTTAAAAAATTCATAAAAATTTCAAGAAGACAAAAATTCTATTATTTTTCTATAAACATATAGGGAAATATGTTCCCAACAAAATGAGCCATATTTCATTAAACTCAATCCACAACTTTTGATATTATTCACAATTAAGGCCGGTGACATCATACTTCTGTAAAATTTTAAGAACTTTAGTTCCATGGCTTTTCGTTTTATATATTGCTCAGGTTAACACGTTGTATAATGATTTTTTGTTTGTTTTGAATTGTTACTTTATTTCTGTTTTTCTTTATGTTTTCCATAAATAAAAACCTTAAAAAATGCATGCCACTTTTTTTCTTGAAACGACTTTTTGAGCGACTTTATTTTTCTAAAACGACTTTTTGAAAATTTCCAACGGTAACCCTGCTTCAATGATGTATATGCATTTTTTTTAATTACTTAAAAATTGCATAAAAATCCAAATACAGCTAAACTATAAACCAATAATAACAAAAAGCTAGTTAAATTAATAATAACAAAAAGCAAGTTAAAAAAGACATAAAATATTTCTTTAAAACTCTTAAGAAATAAACAAATAAACAGATGAAGCGATAACATGCTACAAACCATTACACAACCTGAATTATAGCACATAGACTAGAGGTGGAAAACTATCGATGGTACTATCGATAGTATCGATATTTAATATTTTTCGCGACTATCGATATTTTTATTTTGCTATCGATTATTATTTGAAAACAGTCGATATTTTTGCCGCTATCGATAGTAAATTATCCACTACTATTGATGTACTACACATTTCTTTCAACGATCGTCAGTTAGTTAAGTCGGATTTAAAAATCATAAGCTCACACATTTTTCTCAAATTGAAATGTTACAAGGATTTTAGTTTTGTTATTTATTGAACTAAGAAATAAAGTTCTGTTTTGCTTAAAACCCTGTTTTATTTACCATTTTCACAGTTGTTCGCATTGTTTTATAGTCTCTATTATCCGTGCGTTTACCTCTCTTATCCGTGCTTTGTTTTTATAACTCTATTAACCGTGATTTACCTCTATTAACCTTACAACAAAAAGAAGTTATTTCCTTCTCACCCAATGATTAAAAATAAAATCTGATCTTGAACACTTGATATTTGTATGAATGTTTGTATTACATACAAATATGAAGTACGTAATTACATTTTATGTTTTAATAAAATTAGTATGAACTGTTTGTGTTTTTGTATAACCTCTATTAACCGTGTTTTCCGTTATCCGTGCTAAGCCCGGTCCCACTCGACCCGTATAATCGAGGTTCAACTGTTCATATTTAGAGCTTTCTCTGAGAGCTATAAAACTTTGATAGTATCACGATGGTATCGTCGATATATCGATAGTTTTTCTAACTTTTACTAGTTTAGAATCGATATATCGATATATTTTTTCATAATATCGAAAATTTTCGATAGTCACACTCGATAGTTTTTCATGAAAGGTAATACTTTACATAACAAATGACTCATAGTTGACTCATATATGACTCATAATTTCGCACTTAGGTACATCAGATACTGAAATGAAATGACACAAATGTGATGTTAGCCTGCCTGACCTTCGTTTAGTGAATTTTTATACCGATAACGTAGTAATATCTTTTATTTTATTATATAATAATATTTTTTACTACTTCAAACCACATACATTTAAATTTCATTTATTACACGATCCATTACATTGGAAAACATTTAACATTGCCCAGGTGCCAGATTGCCTTGCACGACATTGCCATCTACGATTCTTACACGAACTGTCCTCTGTGGACTGGTTTTCTACTCGACATTGTAAAGGAAATCGTCGTTCACGACAATCTGAACGACAAATTTCTGCAAGTTGTCCTCAATCCAACTTTCCTGAGGACAATATGAGCGACAATGTCTTACAGTTTGTCCCCATTAGCATTGTGGAGGACAAGATGAGTGACAATGTCTTAATTGTCGTTCTCAATCAAACTTTTTTGAGGACAACATGAGCGACAATATCTTACATATTGTCTTCAATCAAGCAAATGAATATGTTGGCCTTTTGTTGTCTATGTTTTAAGTGGTGCAGCAGCAGGGTGGTAAGCGCGAAAACTTATAAACATGCAGCCTCAGTTCGAATCTCAGCTAGTTCAGTCAATAATTTAAATGAAACGGAAAAACAAATAAGCAAAAATATTCAATAATTAAGTAGGTGACATTGTCGCTATGTAATAGTTACCGACAAGGCAAATGACATTGTAGCCTATGTAATCATTGACGACATAAGAGGCGAATTTTTGTTTATATAATCATTGACGACAACATAGGCGACAATGTCGCCCATGGAATCATCTTGTGTTATGTGAATATCTGAGCGATATTGTTGCTCATTAAATCGTGCACGATTTTCGCGACACTTGTTCGAAAAGTTCATCGATGATTTGTTCCGGCTGTCCGACATTTACCGTCGAGGACTTAACATTGTCATGCACCCGTCATTGATGATGTCTTAAAGACGTGGTCAACTGGGTTAATACATACATACTTACACATCTAAAGGTAGATCCACAATCGCCGAAAATATTTGCGGCACAAATTTTAGCTTGTAGATGTGGACGAGCTTTTAAATATTTATCACACAAATATTTATTCACGAAAATTTTTACGTCCACCCGCTCAAGCAAATGATAGCGCAATAAAATTAGCACTATTTCTGCAAACCAGAACAGCATTCTTGTTTCCTGTAGGCTTCCATTTTCTGATTTGTTATTTTTGGATGTATGTACATATTTATTTTCATAATTGAAATTACATTTTTTATTAAATTATTTTAGAATTTCAAATTTTTATTTGTTTAAAATGACATCATTTTTATAAATCATATTATAGTCACAATGTATATCACTGGCAAATAAAAATTACGTAAAATTTGGTTACATAGCTATGACTTCCCAGTGATGTCAAACCTAGGTCATGTGTTCACTGGCATATGCAGTGGTTTATAGCGAGTTGTAGCGTAATATTATATCATCGCTTATAGCGCGCACTCTGACATCAGCCTTACTAAAGGTATGATCGATCAAACTGATCAACTATTTAACGAAATACGCGTAACAACTTTTTATACAGATATTTATACATGTAATACACAAGGTAAGATAAACTGCAATATATATGCAGTGGTTTATAGCGAGTTGTAGCGTAATATTATATCATCGCTTATAGCGCGCACTCTGACATCAGCCTTACTAAAGGTATGATTGATCAAACTGATCAACTATTTAACGAAATACGCGTAACAACTTTTTATGCAGATATTTATACATGTAATACACAAGGTAAGATAAACTGCAATACTATTCATGTTAGTAGTCACGCTTATTTTGGAAATTATCTGTCCATTCTGACCATACCATAATACATATATTAGATTGCACCGAAAAAATATGAAATTTACAGATGCAATATGTTCTATCTCCTCAATACCAAACATTTGACCAGTCAAATACCACTTTCGAACGTTTAATAAAGTTTTGATAGAACTTTTAACTAAATTTTGTTTTCTTTGTTTCTTTTCAGAAGTGAACTGCGGTTAGAGCTACTGACATTACATCTTACTGTATTGAAATACATTGGCAAACTTGCTTTATATATTACTACATACGTGTCATTTATTATTATTTATGTATTACATATTGTTACATTATTAGCATGGTTACATGCAAATCGAACTAAAAAAATACAAAACGTTTTTTATTATATAAATAGTGGATTTTTTTAAAAATAGTAATTTACTAAAAATTATACTAAATTAAACTAAAATTTTTGATAATTTACCAAAATCGAAAGAATGAATTTACCTTGCTATCATAGGTAAAGTAATAAAATATTTAAGTTGTTTTAACAAAAAATTTAGTTAATTTTTTGAACATTGAAATCAACTATATATTTTGTTAAATTACCTAAACAGCATTGTAAATGCCATTCTACCCTTTCACTTAGTTAAATTCATACCATAATTTTGGGATATATAACCTATGAATTTTTTTGTGTGAATGTATGTACATATGTATATCAAACCCAAATAATATGTATATATTTTTATCAGATCTAGCGTTTTATATGATATATTAAGAAACAAGTAGTGAACTCAACAAATCGTCAAAGTATATGGGGTACTGAACAAAAAATCGTCAATCGTCATTTTGGTAAATTTGATCTAAAAAATCGTCATAATGACGAAAAATCGTCACGTTTAACACCACTGCTTAAGCCAAACTAATTAAAAAACTTTGGATAGCTTATATTTGTTTTAAGAAAAATTATGATAGCATATTATACATCTTAATCGCGACTAATCGCATATTTTTATTATTTGCAAACCCTAATTTGCCCCTAAATGAAATAAAAACCCCTGAATTCACGTGGAAGCCCTTGAAGCTGGCAGCTCTGCTTAGTGTTTTGCATATGACAAGGCGAAATCTCTACAGGTGAACTTGTAAGCACATCGTATAAATTTTTAGCATTACTATTTGATTTGTGAATTTGACATCCCACAATGATTTCAATAAACAAAATGCTTGTGGTTCTTGTTAAATGTTGTACTTGTCGTATTAGTGAGACTACCTTGTATGAATATGCCTTAACATTAAAAAATAAAAAGAGTAGAAATATTGTGAAATAATGGAGGAGCTTTTGAACGAGGTGGTTCCCCAGGATGAACTAGAGGTAAGTTTACGGAATCTTCGCAGGATCTACCACCAATATATATTGACTTACAGAAATTTGAAAAGAAATATGCACACGAGTATGACTTGGATGGAGAAGTCTCAACAGAAACAAAATTTCAGTATGCGTTCTGCTTAGTTCGCAGCAGATATACCAACGACATCAGAAAGGTTTGTACAATTGATGAGTTGTCCAAATAACGATGAATCACTAGACTACCTGCTCACTACATACTTACGGAATTATCAACTTTTTGTGTTGGAATACTTGTATATATTTGTAGGGTATTATGATGTTGGAAGATTTGGCACGTGTACATCCAGGTGGAAAACGCGATTATATATACTATTTAGCTTTTGGCAATGCTCGAATAAAAAATTATTCTGAGGGTCTCAAGTATTGTCGAGCGTTTCTGGAAATCGAATCGAACGATCAAGTTCGCTCCTTAGAGGTAAGCCAACTTGTTTGATTTAAAAGACGGTCAATCAACCGGTTTCTTTTGAATACAGGAATATATTAAGAAACAAAATGACAAAGAAATGGCGAAAGGGATGGCAGTGGCTGGTGGAGCTGCTTTAGTACTGGGTGGAATTTTAGGACTTGGGATAGCTCTAGCGAAAAAGTAATAATAAATACCGCTTTTTTTGCATTTTATGAATTTATTGTTAAAAATGTATATAATCGCAAATTAATTTTTAATTTCCCTTTTATTTATTTCAAATTTGTCATCTTCATACCAAATAATGCTAATTTATATTTCGTACTATTACTACCATAAGATTTAATTTCATTTACTCAGCTAACCAAAATGATTGAAAATAAAATTGCTTCCGTAAAGAGGACATCTTAAGCACATTCCTCGTTCAGTTTGTGGCATAATTCCCCCTATTATGAATGTCGACGTCACATCAACACGGCAGCAAATGATTGTCACTTGTCTACTCTTACCCTGCGTTTAGACATGCAAGTTCTGAGTACGTAATACGTACACAGAATTTCTCTTTCGTTAATAATACGTACCATAGATAAATTCTATGATACGTACTACGTCCCAGCGGGAAAAGCTAATGAATAGTTAACAAGAAGGTAATGCATAGCATGTATAATATTTTATTACAGAATTCATTATTGCTAAGTCAGAACATGTCCTAGGAAAGTAATGAATTATTTTAAAGTGTCCGGCAAATGAATTCTATAATTCATTTTATTTAATTCGTAATATAATTCTTTCTCCCATATATTTTCAAAAGTTAAGTGTTTGAAGAAATAAATTACATATACTTTATATAAACATCCATACATGTATCTAAGTACCCAACATACCAAATGGCTTCAGAAAAACATTATAATAAGCTTACTAACAAAAGCCTTAAGCTTGAAAATATTTTATTTGATCTTAAATTTGATTTCACTGTATCGTGCGATTTACATAACATATTTGGCTATTATTAGTTTTATGAAATCGATCGATTTCCATCACATACCAGAATATTATATTAACTTTTGTATAGAAAACTTCATTTGTCTTAATATTTTTATAAGCTTTGAAGAATAAAAATTACAAATAATATATTTTTTAAGGTTGAAAAAGAAAATTCTTATCATTTATTTATGACATACATATTTATGTTGTAATTTACAAAATTACACGTGCACCCAATTTGCAATTTAAAACTAGATGTAAAAGCCGCTGTAGAATGTATTGAAAAAGATAAGTCTTTTTCAATCGTTATATTGTTCTCTTGAATATACTTATGTATGACGTTTATAAGCATACTTTAGAAACAGTTGTGTGTAATAATAGTTTCTCAAGCATTATCAAAAACTGCTTGTGAAATCACATTTTATAAACATTATTATAAGCGAAGTTAGGAAAATCTTAAGGCCCACTATTTATATAAGCTTATTCTCAAGTTGTATTGAATTTTGATGCTGTATGATATGTTGGGTATGTATAAATATGTACTTTATTAATTCCGTTTAAAATATGTCTGTAGACATACGTATCGTTGGTCACAAGTAGAAAGGCCCTAACTCAAATAATTGTAACTTTACAGGATAAAGTATAAACATAATAGAACTGTAATTTTCAAAATGTAATTTTTTTTAAAAATGCACGTTTTAATGAAAATCAAACACAAATTCGATTATCAACCGTGTTCTTTAATCTACTACAATAAACGACTTAGGCGTTTACGCCAACGCCTTACACAATCAGGCCCAATATTTTATAGGTGTATGTGTGTGAAATATGTTGGAATCATAGAAAAACTCAGTTTCATAGAAAATACGAGTTAGGGCCTTTCTACTTGAGACCATCGATATTCATTCACATATTCATTGTATTTAGTCGATCTTCCAAGGTACGTGTTCAAACATAAACTTCGTTTTAAAATAAAATTTGCAAAGTTTATAGGCGTCATGTAAGCAAAGTGAAATAAAGAATTTTTTTAAAACCAATACGAGGAAAACGCGAACAATTGTTACGAGCAGAAACAATACATTCCTTCTTCATTAGATGTGGTAATGAATGTGTATTTTTTGTGTCTGATCAAATTACCTTCTCGCTTTCAAAGGAATGCATGGCTTTTCTTTTTAAAATCTCTCATTATATATGTAATCAATGACTACTTTTCCCGCTGGGGTATTATCAACGAAAGAGAAATTTGTATTAATTTCTATGTCTTTCTCACAGCTGAATCAAAAGTGTGTTAGTAGAAAAGTTTGAATGTATTGAGTTTTACACTATCCCAGCAGCTAAAGTGACAACTAGTAACGCTTTGGGACAGTCATATTACTAGTTAAAATGATAGTAGTCAAAAAACGACAGTCATATTACTATTTGTAACAAGACTAGTAACGTTACTGGTCAAAAAGAACAATCATTTTACTAGTTGTATCGAGACTAGCAACGATACTAGTCAAAAAGGACAATTATATTACTAGTTGTATCGAGACTAGTAACGATACTAGCCAAAAAGGGACAAAATTTTCAGGTATACGATTTTATATAAAACATATTTTTAGCTATTAAAAAAAATAAGTAGAATGTGGCTCAGTGGGTAGAGTACTTGCCTTAAAGTATGATGAATGTGTGTTCGTACCACGGTTTAGCCAAAGATTTTTTAAGAGTTACAAAACTCTTAATAAAAGCATTAGTAAGCGCACTAGTTTTTACTATAACTAGGATTCCAACTGGTATATAACTATACAAATGAACTAGTTGGTCTCATATGACAACCTAATGTTAAAATCGATAGTTCGATATATGAAAAAAGGATAGATAGGCAACTAGTCTGAAGCAAAAAGCAACTAGTATAGTTCCAACTACATACCAGTTACTTTGTCTGCAGGGATCTTATTCTTTGCTTGTGTATGTGTTTCGCGACTAAATAGATAGGATGTGTGTTTCACACACAGTGTACGTGTGTTGATGATAAAAAAAACAGCCTATACTCGCGAGTATAGGAAATTGAGGGAATGGCCACCACTGGTCTAAAGGCTAAGTTAGTCGACAACAATTGAAAAATATTAATATGGTCGGGTAATTTCATAAGCATCAGAAAATTGTAAGAGACTGTAGAACAGGCTGCCGGTTTCTAAAAACCGGCCCACTTGGGTCCTTTGGTCCCTTTGTAAGAGACTGTTAGTAGTAGTCAATTGTCGATAACGATTAGACAAGTGACAATTGTTTGCTGTCGTGTTGATGTGACGACGACGCCATTCATAATAGGGGGAACATCTTTCGATTGCGATGAATTGATTGTTAAATCAATAGCGAAACTAACAAAATCGAATAGATTTCGATATCGTAATATATGCACTTTTTTCAGCATTTGCCATCCATGTTTGTTTCGTAAATTCTTTACTTTAGGGAACGTTGTTTATTTTCAACTCTTAGGTTCGCTGGGTATATGAATACATACTATATTTCATTGTTTAGCATACATATAAATCTACGTATTAATAAATTGTATGTTTTCCTCTTTTGTAGTAAGCAAAAACGCAATAAATAAATGCAGGAGTTTTACTACATTTGTATCTGATATTCGTATTCCATTCACTTCAACGGAATCATCCAAAAGTGTAAGAATAAAAAAAGAATACATAAACTACCTAGCATGTAATTCTACATTTAAGAAATTATATATATATATATATATATATATATATATATATATATATATATATATATATATATATATATATATATATATATATATATATATATATATATATATATATATATATATATATATATATATATATATATATATATATATATATATATATATATATATATATATATATATATATATATATATATATATATATATATATATATATATATATATATATATATATATATATATATATATATATATATATATATATATATATATATATATATATATATATATATATATATATATATATATATATATATATATATATATATATATATATATATATATATATATATATATATATATATATATATATATATATATATATATATATATATATATATATATATATATATATATATATATATATATATATATATATATATATATATATATATATATATATATATATATATATATATATATATATATATATATATATATATATATATATATATATATATATATATATATATATATATATATATATATATATATATATATATATATATATATATATATATATATATATATATATATATATATATATATATATATATATATATATATATATATATATATATATATATATATATATATATATATATATATATATATATATATATATATATATATATATATATATATATATATATATATATATATATATATATATATATATATATATATATATATATATATATATATATATATATATATATATATATATATATATATATATATATATATATATATATATATATATATATATATATATATATATATATATATATATATATATATATATATATATATATATATATATATATATATATATATATATATATATATATATATATATATATATATATATATATATATATATATATATATATATATATATATATATATATATATATATATATATTGTTTAACAATAGTGTAACAACTCAAAATATAAATATTTTCAGTAGACAAAAAAACTGTTGATATTATTTACAGCAAATGTCGATAAAATAAACATGCCATTCTTAAGAAAATACGGAAATTGTTATATGCATGATACCAAGGTAGATTTATTTACCAGGTACTCTTGATTCCACAGCTGTTTACTCTTTTTTTTATAAAAATAAAAATAAAAAAAATACACAAAAAAATCTGATAATTTTTATTAAAATGCAGTAACACAAGACATTTTTGTAAGGATTCTAGAGTAAAATTTTTTAACTTTCCAACAATTCCTTATGTTCGGCAAAAGTGACTTATATTGCATAACAATAAGTCTGACTTACCCAAGACACCTTTGGTATGTTCATTACATTTTGGTAAAGATGACATAGTCATATGAAAGAAGCAGGCTTGGGGAGTAATGATTACATTTTCTCTTCAATTAGTAATTTGTAATGGCCTTGGCGCAATTAAAATTACTTGCAATTGGACTACTACCCAATACAATTACTTATGATTGTAATTGCTGTATCAATTACAACTTTAAATAACTGTAATTGTAGGAAGCCTATTACAAATTACTTGTAATTGTTAATGCAATCATGCCAATTGAAATTACAAGTAATTTGTATTATCATGATTGCAATTACAATTAGAAGGAAAATTTAATAATATTACAATATACTCAGTTATATTTAAAATTTTTGGAAGACTTTTATATAGTCAAAATGACGAAACATTTCTACAGATTGTGAGAATAAGAAACAATCCCTTAAATTTTTTCATACTCACAAGCTTGATGAGCAGCACAAAATCGCAAAACATCACTTTTACTGTGAAAATACGCAACAAATTGCCGAATTTCAAACAAGCCGTAAAATTTATTAAACATCGCTAAAATACTAAGGAATGCCAAAATCTCAGAAAAAATGCGAAAATTCGCCAAAACTTGCTAACATTAAAAATATAGAAAAGTCTGAGAGTGATGAGTAATAAATACAAGAACTGGCTAAAAAATCACTTTTTTCGCGAAAATAGTCAAAACTCGCGACAAACTGCAAAATTTCAAACTATCTTTAAAATTGCTTAATAATAGCTAAAATTGTAAGGAATGCAAAAAGCTCGGAAAAAATCGCGAAAGTGAAGACAATTCGCAAAAACTTGGTAAGATTGAAAAGATATCAATGTCTGAGATTGATTAAAAAAGTGACAAAACTGTTAAAAACCAAAAACTGACAAAAAATTACTTAATTTTACCAATTTTTAATCACTATCATACTCTTCTATCTTTTTAATTATAGCAAGTTTATGCGAATTTTCGTCGTTTTCGCGATTTTTTCCGATTTTTTTGCATTCCTTACAATTTTAGCTATTTTTAAACAATTGTACGGCTTGCTTGCAATTTTTCGCGAATATTCACTATTTTCGCGATAAAGTGATTTTTTAGCTGGTTCTTAGCTTTATTACAGTTTTATCGATGTTTAATTACTATAAGACTTTTCTATGTTTTTAATTTTAACAAGTTTTTGGGAATTATCGTAATTTTCGCGATTTTTTCATAGTTTTTTGTATTCCAAAAATTTTAGTTATTTTTAATCAATTTAGAGCTTGTTTGAAATTTTTTAATTTTTCGCGAATTTTCGGCATTTTTGCGATAATACTAATTTTTCACCATTTCATGAACTATTTTCAATTTTACCGTTTTTTAATTCATATAAAACTATTAGTTTTTCGATGTTAGCAAGCTCTTGCGAATTGTGGTTATTTGCTTGAGTTTTGCCGGTTTTTTTGCATTCCGTATAATTTTAGCTATTTTTAAGCAATTTGCAATTTTACAATTTTTCGAGAATTTTCACGATTTCCGCGACAAATGTGTTTTGTGCGATGTTTTCGCAAACTTTGTTAATTTTCGCGATGTAAGAATTTTTCTAACTTTTAACCGATTTTAGAGCTCAAGTTATTTCCAGTTAATTTTAGAGATAAGTTGAGCATTAAAAAAGTTACATTTTCTGGAATGATTTTTGAATTTAATAAATATGTAATAGATTTTATTTGTAATAAAATACATTTATAGTAATTTTTATTGTTAAAGTAATTATTACCTCTTTATGGGCAATTACTATGACTTTTGCCCAAATACATGGAATTGCAGTTGATAATCTTCAATTACAATTAAAACAATTTGTAATTGCTAGTATATCAAATACCCATTGCATGTAATTGTAATTCTTCACGCCTCAATTACAATTACATGTAAACGTAATTCCTTCTGTTAAGTTTTATCACGAAAAATTATATTATTTGCTGATAGTTCCTTATGTTAGTTGGAAATTTTGAAATTTATGTAACATAATTGTAATTTGTTATTGAATTATTAAAATTATTAAATTATTTACAAAAATTACACATTTTGTAAAAGAAAATTCCAAATTATTAGCTCCCAGTTCGTAAATGTTACAAGGTTTTCATTTAATATTTCTAAAAAACAAGCTTCAAAAATCAGCTTAAAAGTCAAACAGTTTAAAATGAAATTACCTTATATTTTTGTATCATGGTTATCAGGTATGTGATGGAAATCGATTTTGAAAACGAAGCACTTTTAAAAGTCCCTTTTAGCGCACTTTTTGTCAAATATTTATAATTTTTGTGATACAACTCTTTTGTAATAAAGAGATATTTTTATAATATTTGTGATAAAATTGTTTTTAATAAAGAAATATTATTAAAAAACACCTTTCACAACTGCTTCGTTTTCGGAATCGATTTCCATCACATACCTGTATATGTATGTATTTTATAGTATTAGGGTGGTACTTTTTTAAAAGTATTTTTTTGCAGTCCCCACTTGAAATTCTGTTGGAAATGTTAAAAAAGTACCCTTAAAGTTACAGCCCTCAATATTAATTTTAAGTATTTTCCCAAAGCGTGGAAAGATTTTCCATACAAAATACACGTAAAAATCATGTGTTTTTATTAAAAATTCTAATACTCAGGCGCATTTTATGCTATTGCATTGTACCCGACCTCGATTTACTCGGAATAAAACGGGCTTCAAGAATGCATATGGCGATGAGAGTTTAACTTGTAGTGGTGAGTTGGTCACTGAATTAGATTTTTACCTAAAATTCTCGCGTTTTTGCTGTTATCTTCGCAATAACCAATTTTACGAAAAAAAATTATTATATAAAAATTTGTTGGAAACTTAATTTTACACAAAAATATTATATAGACTAAATAGGTTGATTAATCTTTATTGAGATATTAGACTTTAACTTATGAGTAGTAGAAAATTTTTCATAAACAATTTTCCATACAAAATACCAAGTTGGCAACCAATACCGTAGTTGCTGCCGCTACCGATTAAATACCGTTTCAGATTGAATACCGTAATTGTTTTCAGTTGTAAAATACCGATATTCAAATATCGTTTCCTTCAATACCGGTATCATCTTTTCGGTATGAAAAATAATAAAATTAACGTTCAAATAAAAATTTTAAAAAATCACTGTTTTGCAAGTTGAATAAATTTTAAGCACCTTACGCAAACAAGAAAGAGGTGTGATATTAATTAGTGTCTGGCCGAACGTCTAGTGTCGAAAGCCGGAAAAAACTATGTTCGGCTTTCTGTAAAATTAAGTTCATACGCTTTGCTTGGTTTTATTTTGGAGTTTTTGGCGTATTAAATCTAACCTCGCCCAGTGGGATGTAAATGAAAACAATTATATAAAAAAATGGAAATATAGCATTAGAGTATGCAAAAACCGGAATTTTCCAAGAAACCGGTTTTCGAATTATGTATTCGAAAAATTGTTTTTTTTTAAATCCGGTTTTGAATGCGGTTTTGTGCAAATAAAATGTATGTACATATTTAATTTTTTTTTATTTTTTGCCAAAAATCTTTGTTTAATTACACAGACCGACAGTGAAATACGAGTACCTTTTTGGAACAAAATTACATTCCTAAGCAGCATAGCTGTTCAATATGAATTTTTTTATTTAAATTTTTCAATAAAATTAAATTAAACTTAAATTTTATTTCTGTTTAAGAAATAGAAATTTATTGAAATTATTCACATTCCTCATGATATGAATTAAAATTTGTTGTTATTGATTTGAAATAAAAATTTTCAAATGTAAATTTATTTTTTACCAGAAAATTCAAAAAAATTTATACATTCAGAAATTCAAATAATAATATTATAAATTAATGCGCTACTCAAATAAACCGACATAAATGCTTTTCAATTGTATTCCTATAGTTTGAATAAACATTTACTTTATTTCATTTGAGTTCTTAGAATTCAAAAAAATTTGTTTTTACAGCTCAAATTGTTATTATTCACAAAAAACGGTTTGAATATTTTAAATTCATAAAAACGATTTAAAATATTTTAAATTTGTAGAAAAATATTAAATACGTATAAAAAGAGGATATAAGCTAGAAAAAATGGCGAAAATTCGCAAACAACTGTTAACATCAAAATCTGATATTGATTAAAAATCACTAAACTGTAAAAAAGCGCTAGAACTGGCAAGAAAAATTATATGAAAAACGCGTCCGCACAAAAGTTCCTCTATAGAACTCCCCGACCTAAATATTTCATACATAATTGTTGTATGTAAATAAATACATTTTTAAATTGAAAAAATATTTCTTTTATTTTTGAGAAATAAATTATATTCAAGAAATAACAGTTTGATTGAGTTCATTTTTTAAATTTTATCTTAAATAAAACTCTGAGAAAAACTATTTGATATTTTTTATTTGAATAATATTGAAATGAATTTTATTCAAATTTTGGAGACTTAAATACATTAAAATTTTGCTTTTTTTGAAAAATACATACAAAATTTCAATTAGAATATGGTAAATTAATTTTATATTTCAAAAACTTGATTGAGTAATGTATAAATTTATAAAAATTTCAATCGTTTTAATATGAATAAACTATTTTGAATTTTCATATAATAAATAATAATTTGAATTGTTATTATTTCTTCTAACTGAAAATAAAAACTAAAACTGAAATAAAAATATTTTTATTTTTCATTCTATTCACTTAGTCTGCTTTTACACAGAGCAGTTTTTCTTGAAGCAACTTTAATTTTCTTGTGAGAAAGAGCAAGAAAGAAATATATTTTATGTATTTCTTTCTCGCTCTTTCTCACTAAGAAATAAAAGTTGCTTCAAGAAAAACTGCTCTGTGTAAAAGTCGACTTATTACAGCTATGCTAAGCAGTTTAATGCGCTAAAAAATAGCGTCCTCAGTTTTTCCTATCAGCTACAAATTTTTAATCAGCATGTTTAATATTTCGATCAACAAATCACCAAAAGATGCATGACACAATTATCTGCAAACTATCCCCTAATGTAGTTTTATAATTTGCTCAACTTTCTTTTTTCTTTATAAAAACTCATAAAAAGTTTAAAACTTCAAACACTAACTGATAATTATTATTCTTCAGGACAGTCTCTTACGAACAAAATAAGCAATAAATCATGAAAATCGATGGACAAATGTTGATTTTATTAGCAATTAACTGAATACACCAACACACTTGAAAGGTACTTACGTTTTAAATCTTTTCAGTCAACAAATAAATTTATTTTCTAAAGAAGTCTGCCTGAAAATGGTACGACTGATTTGGATGATTCTTTTTTGTTGTTTGTGTATTCAATGCTACTAATGAGGTAAAATTTCGGGCTTTCGGTAAATGGTACTTTTAATATTCGTTCGAAATCTATTAGAATTTAAACTAGTGGACCGATATTTACAAAGTTTTCAGTTTGTTACTGATTGTCCATAAAGTGGCCCCGGCAATAAAATGTTTGATATGTAAGGTGGGACAAGTCTGTAAATCAACGGCACTATTCGTTTTCTCCCCAAACGGAAACACCAAAAATAGTACTCGTATTAAAATCAATTTCGACTCGAAGAAGACAGCGAAACCAGGGGCCGAATTACCGCATACGTGATCGAGTAAAATTGTTCGAAAATATTCTTTTTGGGATTACGGCATACGATAATCGAGTAGCTGCTGTTTAAATTCCACTCGTTAGCACTAGAGCGATCGGATACAATATATTTTTTTTTTGCAAAAAACCATGGAACATTACCTATAAACCTTATTACAGTTGGCCAATCGACTTGGTTGTTGTACTAGCTGCTAGAAACACAAATTTTGTTTAAACATTTCCATACGTTAGCTATCGAATGCGGTAATAAATCCATTCGATACGTGACGAAATTTTATTCGATACGAAAGCCTACTCGATAACGAATGCGGTAATTCGGCCCCAGGCCGAGCAGCTAGGTTTTTCGTAAATGAGGCGGTAAATTTTAATGCGTTATCAATAGTAATTAAAGTTTTAGTTTTAAAGCAAATAAGCAGTTGCTTTAAAAACTAAAACTGGGGCCGAATTACCGGTGTGATAAGGCTTGAAGCAATATTGAAATTTTTTGATTTTTCACTTGCAAAAGCCTGTATTTTGACGTGTATTCGTAATAGGTCATGACAATAAAGTAAACTCATCAAAGTAGTTTTTCATGCTTAGGAGCTTTCAAACTCTGTACATGAAAATATTTTCATATGTAGTTTGACATTTGGTTGATTATAAGATGATTTGAGTTTACCTTATCACAACTTTCATACCCAGTGATATGCTTGTACGTGTATGTTAATTGCTTCACACACACGAACGCAATGCTTGTGTCATGTATTTTTACCGTGAATACTGCGCTTAAGGCATGTTGTATCCAAACGAAAAAGTTGAGTATTTTTATATATAAATAGGCTACACAAATTCTTGTCGTACACTTTTAAGTATCTTATTCTCCACCAATATTGATGAAACATATATGGTTTAAAAGGTATTTTTCTCTAGATATGCACAAAATATTTTTTTGCTATGAAAACCGATTACAAACAAGTGGTCGATTTTCAACCACCGGGCGGGATCCTAGTTATTAAAAAATCCTGTTTCAGGGTCTAATATGTTGATAAGAAACTTCAAGTATGGTAAATAGAGAAAAAATTTGTTACGCAACCCGTACCGGTCAGATGTCCCTACTAGCTTGTCGGCTTCCTCTCATGGGGGGTGTTCTCAACCCTAGGAAGGACCGAGGTACGCAACACGATAAAAAAACAACAACTGAGTTAACCACAACTATTAACACACAAAAACCTGGAACATAATGGAACAAGGGAGTTAGATGTTAAACTCCAGTCGCCCTTAACCCTACCTTGGCCGTACCGTATCCACGTCATACTTACGTACAGACCCCTTTACCCGTCTTTCGACGCCCTGTCTGAACTCAACAATCCCCTTCAAGAAACTTACTCAAATGTTTTCATATTGCAAACGTTATAACAACAATTTTATTTAAATAAATGATTCATCCTATTTGCTAAATAAATAATTATTAAATACAATACTCCACAAAATGGCTAATTTTATACTTAAGAACAACTAAACCGTAAGTATACATATAAAATAAGAAAAAACGTAAATTACAAAAATATTAAACACAACACTCTTCAGCCCTGTAATATAAACAAAAACTCTTTGCTTATATATTCCCTTTATATCAGTATATTTTATCGCTTCAAACTGAGCCTATTCTAGAACGCAAATTCAAAAAAAATTATCCCAACTTCGGGGTTAACGAAACCTACTTTTTCCTGAATAAAGGAGCTCCCTGAGACAAGTTAATTTTGAGAGCCAAAACGCTCCAGATCCTAACACGCGATCAATTTGTGCCCTAGATAAGAAATATACTCATATAAATATTTTCTTATATATTTTAATCCGACTATCGAGGTACTGATGTACTTAACAAACTCTAAACACTCACGAAATTCTTACAGCGATTTAACACAACAACACAAATAATAACCTTAACTTAACTTAAATTAACTAGCACTAGATATATCATGCAATCTGTAATTTATTTCCTGTTCTTTACAATTACTATTTTATTCTTTAAAATTTCTTTTTTTCTCTCTTTTTTTCTTGTTTTTTTTTTATTTTTGGTATATATGTATATTTCTATTAAAGAGTCGCTTAAATTTTTGGTTTTCTCGTTGGACGAATTAGTGCAGTTGCGCGGCTATAATTTTTTCTCACACGGGCTTAGGCGTATTTCTAGTTATAGATATATGTACATAAACGAATAATATCGGCCTACCTGGCTTCACCCTAGAATTTACCTCCTCGAATTTTTCGTTATAGGGGCTTCTCCGTCTGCAGGGTTTTTTTTCCAGCTGCATAAATAACAAAACACTTACTTAAATTCTATCACCACTTTATACCCAGTTTTCTTTTTACTTACGTAGGTACACAATTTTAATTATTTTATTTTTCACTGTGGACGAAAATATCTGCTGATTTAGCCCTTGATGTTCCACTTTTCCCACAGAGATTTCCTTCAAAAATTTTTTTTTCCAATCTTTGTGGCGGAATATAATTTAAATTTCTGTTCCCGATTACTATTTTTGTTTTCGTTTGACACGATATTATGGCCTGCGCACTTTGCTTTCTTCCAACTGACTAAATTCAATCCCAGAATTTAAAATTTAATTTACTTATGAACACCTTCAACCCGTTTTTTACGGTATTTATTTAATAATTTATTTACTTAATTCTAGATGTTTCCTATATACTAAAAACCTGAATCTTTCCCTCAATTTTCGCCATCTTTTTCTTTAAATTCACAATTTATTGTGTAATTTATATTAACTTTAATTTATCCTTCCCTAAATCTATTTCTGACTTTATTTTTTTTTATATTTCTTATATGTTCCCCGATCTCTCCTATATTCCTATATAATTTGCATTTCCTTATACCCGGTTACCAGAATAGTAGCAAGCATCTATATTTTTATATTTTTCAATATTCCCATACACACCGCCAATCGCAAAAAGTTGAATTTTGAATGAGTTTGCCGACCCTGTTTTACTCGTACTTCCCACAACTTTGTTCAGTTGTAACAATAGTAAACAAAGCCACACACACATACCAACATGTGCAAACGTGATTTCATTCATATGGCACCGAAGAACAACCCAGGAACAGGGAACGAAGCCGATCGGCTGAGAGTCGGCTTCGAGCCGCCACCGATAAATATTGAACACCATGAGCCGCTGCCGATGCATACGGCTTGCCTCGGTTAAACTTTTCAGCCGACAGCACCGTCTGAGCCGATTATGCATAGTAGGGGGCACAATTTCTCTGAAATTTTTTGACTTTGTTTTTGTATTATTATCGAGTAAAACACTTCTGTTGAAATGTGAATAAAATTTTTAGAGATTTGTTTAAACCAGAGAGTATCAGTGCAAAAAAAATAATTATAACGCCATCTGTTTTCAATTCGCCTTGAATTTGCTATTACCTTTTTGATTTTATCTGTTTTAGGTGGTGTAGAGTCAGATTTACATACATTTTCAGCCGGTTAAGCCGCCGCCGAAGTTTTTGTTTCTTAGTGGCCTTTCACACTTGGGACATTTCTTGCCGGACAGAAAAAATATATAGACGAGGGGAAGAAAAGGTAGAGTGTGTAGTACACGACTATCTGTACTGGACATTTTTTCGCTTCTCTTTCTTACTTTTCGCATTTTTTTCCCTCGCTTCACATCATATTTCTCATGTCAAGCGTTATTTCGATAATTTTTGTCAGCTTTAAAGTTACAATTGCTTGCAGTTCTTGTTTGTTTTTCAATATTAAATTTTAAAGATATAAATTGATATTATTTACATACATATGTAAGTATGTATGTGCTTTAAATATTGTTATAAGGTAAGTTTTTTCACATTTGTATATATTTTGGTAATATAAAAATTACATTTTATAAAAATTGCAGAAAATGGTATTTTCGTGGAATAAAGCTAGTGTCGAAGCATTGATTGCACTATACGAACAGCATGAATGCCTTTATAATGTTCGGTCAGCGAAATATATGAACAGAGATACTAAGGCTTTTGCCCTAAATGCGATATTAGACGCCATGAAACAGGAACATCCCACGATATCTTTAGACTGCATAAAAAAGAAATGGAAGGGACTTCGTTCCCAATACTTAGCTGAATTAAGAACCGTCCAAAGCAAACGAAAATCGGGCATGGGATCAGAAGAAGAGTACATACCAAAGCTTTGGAGTTTTAATCAGCTTTCCTTTCTTCGGACGCACTTAAATATGAGGGAAGGTGTTTCAAATACTGTAAGTAAATTATAATTGTTAAATAAGTATTTTTCAATTATCAATGTATGTGTTTATTTGTTTCAGGATGATATGGCAACTGGCTTCATTGAAGACTGCTCCGGATCGGACACTTCATATTCATCTTCGGCAAAGAAAAAACCAAAAAGACGCTCCTTCGAGGATGGTCTGGATGAGCTGCAATCAGCACTTGAAAAGAAGAACGCGAAGAAGCCTAAATATGACTGGTTGGGAAAGAAAGTGGTGTCGGTCTTGGAGGAAATGGAGGAAGATGACCAAATCAACGCCGTATGGGAAATAGAGGGCGTGCTGAATAAAAACTGGCGAAATGCAGTTGGCAAAAAACAACGCGAAAACGTCTGTTATGACAACTCACTGCTACCATCTACGTCAAGTTATTCCACATCGTCATCATCGCCATTACCGTGCCATGCGTCAGCAACCACGGCAACAACCACTCATCATGACATACTGCAACTGTCCATGGAGGGAATATTTGAGCTCGACGAAAGCGAATCATTCTACTAAGGTTCAATAAAAAATTACACAGACTTACAGTGAAACTTATTTGTGAACAACAATATTGTGTCACTTTAACTCGAGAACAGTATGTCCGATTCCGATCAACAAGAGCTATAAGATCCATGATAAAATTAACTGCAAGTTATCTTAGCATGATTAGGAAAAAAATAAACGGTTTCTTAGTTATTTACAAATTAGTATCGATTATTATATGATCATGTTAAGATAGTTGGCAGGTAAATTTATCACGCATCTGTTGGTGTTTTGTTGATCGGAATCAGATATAATGTTCTCGAAAGTGAAATATGCTGTGCCTGGTGGATAAATTATATTTGCCCATAACTCAGTGTTTACAACAGACAATGCTATCTTGAAAATAATATTTTTTCACTAATACATAAATGCATACTTTTCCAATTGTCTTCACTACTGTCTTGAATATTTTGAAGATAGTAAATCGCACAATGATTTGAGATATGCCGACAATAATTTGGATCTTTGTGCATATATAGTCCGAAACGACCTTTAACAACTCACAGTGGGACGGACATAAATGAAAAGCATTGGAAATAAATCCGCAGTTTGTAGTCAGGCCGGTTAAATTTTATACCATGTGTATCGATGTAGAAGGAATTCTTTCTTTCTTACAATTTCAATGAATTCTAATTTTTTTAAACAATTTTATTTGTTGTAGGTTTTTAGCTGTTATATATGCCTGCATTTCGTTGGTGCTAATTCCAAAGAAATGCAGTCATATAGAATAGATAAAAACCTAAAAAAAAAATTTCTAATAATCAACTTCACAGATTACTTAAAATGAATTTAATAAGAATTTTGTATTTTTCTTGCGTTAAATATAATTGTAAGAAAGAAAGAATTCCTTCGACATCGATAAACAGGTAGTTAGAATCTGTAGACTTATTTCCAACTTTTTATGTATGTATATCCAACTATGCCACTAAGTTCCTATAATGAAGTACAATTTTCTTTATTTGTAAGTTATTGATTTTAGCAATTTTAAAATTGTGTTTTATAATATTAAAACTGTTATTTAAATGAAGTGTCTTTTCTTTTGTTTTTACCTTTTATCATAGTTATAATAAATAAATGAAAAAATTTTGTTTCTTAAAAAAATATATTTTTGAATTTATTTCTTTTTTTTTTTTGTAAAATGTACAATTATTATTAGCCAACATGTTTAGTGTGATATTTGAATTTTTTTTTTTATAAAATTTTTGTGTAAATAAATAAAAAATAAGAAATTTATTATGTGTCATATTGTCACAATTTTATTTTAACTCAAATTTATTTGCTGATGTTTTAAGCATTGTCATTGGTGCTTTACCCAATCGTGTTAATTATCTAATCCGTAACAAATCTTTAAAATTTATTGATTGGCCAGCAATTTTTGTTCCTGCCAGTCTAGTTTTCCCTCGTCATTGAAATATTCTGCAAGTTCTTGTCGAATGTTTTCTACACAACCTTTCCGCGGGTTATAAGGTCCATTATTTTGAGCACCTGAGCTCGGAAATGAGGCACCAGTCATATTGTTTTTATATAATGTGTCGTTCTCAATAAGAAAGTTGTGTAGAACGCAGCATGCCAAAACTATTTTCTCTACGGTTTCCACTTTTAAATTAATTTTTGTTAAAAATATTCTGAATCTATTTGAAAGCATACCAAACGAACGCTCAACAACATGCCTTGCCCGTGAGATTCTCAGATTAAACATTTTTTTTTTTATGCAGCTCGTATGATAAGGGTAGGGCTTCATTATATGCTTATGCAATGGAAACGCATCATCCGCGACCACCACGTAGGGCAAGTTACGTCCTTTTCCCACTACAGAATCCTTCGGTAAATCTATTTCATCATCCAAAACTTTCTTGAGGTGACTTTGTTGCAAAACAGCTGCGTCGTTATTCCGACCATTGCACCCAACGTGAATAAATATAAATTTACAACGAGCGTCAACCAACGCAAGCAGTATGATACTGTTTGTGTGTTTGTAGTTATAATAAAACGCCCCATCTTTTCGTGGCGTTTGAAAGTTTACGTGCTTGCCATCTAATGCCCCGAGGCAGTTGGGAAATTGCCACTGAAGGGCAAATTCTTTGGCAATGTTTTCCCATTCTGCGGGACTGGATGGAAACTGCAAATGAAATAAAAAAATTAGTTCCAGCAAATGATAAGGAGTGAATTTGTAAATTTAGTGAGTTTGTGCAACCCGTCTGCGGAACAGAGCTGTAAATGAATCATTCTTTTTTGCATTTAATTCATTACGAATTAGCTAAATTTTGAATTAATTATTTTCACAACAAAAAAGAATTGAATGAAATTTGAATCAATTCAAACGAATTAGGCAGAAATGAATTTCAATTCGTTTCCAATTCAAATTTGTAGAATGAATTGCAATTCACTTTGACGAATTCATTTGAATTAGAAACGAATTGCAATTCATTCCACAAATTCATTTGAATTGGAAACGAATTGAAATTCATTTCTGCCTAATTCGTTTGAATTGATTCAAATTTCATTCAATTCTTTTTTGTTGTGAAAAGAATTAATTCAAAATATAAAAAACATGTCGTCTACGGGTGGCATTACAAAAATGCCACTGTAGTTACAGCAATATGCGACAGCACTGTCAGTTGTTTGCGTAAAGAAACTTTTGAGAAAGAAAAATATTGCCAATTGATAGTTTTTTAACGCAGAACTTTGATTGTTGCACAACCTAAAGCGGCTATTACCCTTCGAGCATGTTGGCGTACATTTATGTTGGACCAGCCGATTCGCTCGTGTAATAAGGCAAAAATAAGTGTTGTCGAGCATGCTGGCGTGTTTTCAAAAAATTTTGATATTTTGGTTCGCCATCGAGCCAACCAACGTGTGTATTTGCCAGTTCTTTGAAAATGTATTTATACTGTTGCTCGCCATGTTCTACAGTGAAATAGCTCACGAACGGCCAACATGCTCGACAACATATTCGCAGTGTAATAGCCACTTAAGACTTCAAGTTGCTTACCTTTAAATAATCATCTCTTAAATTTCGATACAGTGCATCGCAAATAATAGGCACCGTTTTAGAAAAAAAGCCTGGAGAGATCATGGATGAGTAGTTCATGCTCTTGTAGGATTCGCCAGTTGCAATGAACCGAAGGGTTATAGCCAATTGTTCTGCTACAGAAATTGACTCCCTAAAAGGGTTATTAGCCCTATATATTTCTGGCGTTATCCTTTCCACAAGCTGCGTGAATTGTGCTTCGTCCATCCTCAAGAAATTCCGGTAAGAATTGTTATCTTTCAAAAGCAGCTCCTTGGTTAAAAAGGCAAACGAACCGTTATGTTGCCGATTCTTCCGCCATGGTTGAATCCACAACCTTTTAGGTTTGCGTTTTTTTTCGGCAGCTACTCCCCGCATTATCTCGACGAGAGCTGATAAAATTAAGTACACCTAAATTACTTTCTCCACATTGAAGAACCTACTTGTTAAATAGGTTGAATTCGTAAATGCAGTAAATTCTTTGCAACCAGTATGCAAACTTTTGAAAGACTAATAAAAATGTTGGTTTTTGAGTCCAGGACTTTGATTTTTGCACAATTACTGAATTTACGAATGTACCTATACTTACCCAATGCCACTTTGTCACCTTCGTCAGAGTCAGAGTCTTCCAAAGCCAATTTCGTGCACTTAATAAGTTTTTTTATATTTTGATCAAAATTCATTTGTTTGTGTTCCTAAATTTTCTTTATTAAAGAATTTCTTTTATTAAAAATGTTCCTCCTTTTTCAATTTTTCACCACAAAATATAGTTTCACTGTTTTTTATAACTTTTTTCACTTTCAAAACTTTTTTGTAAAATATGTATGTATCTACAAATCAGAGGTTAAAAAACACGAAAATGGATGGGAAGTGAATAAGAAAAATACGGACATTTATTGACGAAGTGTGAAAGCTTCAGGATAGTTCAAAAGAGAATTGAAAAAATGTCCGTCAAGAAATGTCTCAACTGTGAAAGGGGACTTAGCCGACCTTTTTTTTTTTTTTTTTTTTTTTGGCTTGAGTCGACTTTCAGTCGCCGCCGAGGATAATTTTGTTCAGCCGCCGCCGGGGATAATTTTGTTCAGCCGCCGCCGGTTAACAAACCAGGTCGGCTTCGTTGCTTGAGCAGGAATACACACATGGTAAGTATAGATAAAATTGGTTTTATTAATTTTGTTTTCTTTATTTAATTTCAGCTTACTTATTAATTAGATGATAGCAAAACCCAACACGGACTTTACAACAACGATAGGTAACCACGTATCGTTTCAATATATTTAATTTAATAACTAATCTTCATTCTTTCTTTTCAGGCCGAATATCACCAACAAAACATAACCATACACCCCACAAACACATTGGGGTTGTATGCGCCGGGACTCGGGCAGGATTTGGCGAATCTATTTATTTGTTTAATGCCCCTCCCTATATCATGAATTTTTGTTTAGGGACTCGAGGCCGTAGGTTTTATTTTTGGTCCTCCTCCCGACCGTTCCTCCTAAGACCTGTCCACGCAAAATTTTTTTTTTGCTCGGGACTTGTCATTTTTTTTGGAGCAGGCCCGCAACAAAACTCCGATTTCAGTGGTAAAAATCAGGGAAAGCGGTGTGCGGGTACGTTTGAACACCCCCCATCAGAAACCCAACGTGGGGAACTCCCACACCCTGACGTCTCAACAGCCGGGAATGTGCTCAATTTTGCATCTATGTTACCCAGTTCACGGGACAGAGAAATAGCATATTTCAACGGGCACTTGTGCTGGCCTACTCTGGCAGCTAGCGTGTAAGCTCAGTGAAGCGACTGATTTTTGGTGGGCGTAATTCTTTTTGATCTGGTACAACCCACACCAATACCTGCACACACACCCTCACATGCACACTGCACAACAACTACATGTAACCGGCTACTGCACACAAAGCTGTGTATATGAATACATTTTACGCCAGATGAACTCGTCTTTTGTGTTTTGGACTAACACACACTGTGCGGCAAAAAATATATATATATACTCGTCTGAATCGGCTCACCTACAACCACAAAACTATTCTCAGACAGGACTCGCAGCGGAATCCAAATGTTGTGTAAACCTAAGCATGTGTCTTACGACGACTATGTTTTTGACATCAGTGCTAAATAAATATATGGATCCGTACATAACTTATCCCAGTGGTCAATATCGGACGAAAACGATAGAAATTGTATTTAATGGTAATTATTTATGAATTAATTGTTTTCTTAACCTAATATTGCACTTGCATAATTTTATCACAGATCCACCTAAATCATATTGCCTTGGCGGGTTATGGCTACATTGGGTATTTTCCTGCAGGAGCTAAAGTTGATTCTGTTTCTGAGCTGTTGAACAATCATATTACGGGAAGTACAGACACCCGTCGAAATCATAATTGCTTTACTTTGTTTATCCCTTTTTTGTTTTTATTTCAGAGTAGATCTACTTTTACTGATTATTTTGCTCGGGACAACTCGCCATCAATCATACCTCGACCTCTTCTGGATTTTATTGCACATGATCTGCGGATGTATACACCATTTGTTTAGCCTATATCACCGCAGTTTCCTACTCTACTATTGTACGTTTTATATTATAAGGGTGAGTCGAATTGCAATTATTCTTATATCACAGGTATATTATTGACACAGGCTTCAGACCATCAGGATTAAGACAATCAATCGTACAAATATTTTAACGATTATACAACTAACCTAATTAACCCTGAAATTTAGACCTTTATGTCCTTGGCATGATATGTACCGAGTGGTTTCCCTTGAGGTGTTTCTAAGTCATACATATTGTTCCCAACTGACTTGACTACTCTACATTTTAAGAATTTTCTACAAAATTTAGAAGTAATATTTTTTGAAAAATTACTTAGAATAGTATTTCTACGATACACTTCTTGACCGGGTACAAATCTTACGACTCGTGCGCCTCTATTATACCTCTCCGCGCTTCGCGGAACCTTTCCTATGCTCTATCTCAAAATCGAATGCTTGTAATTGCAGAGACCATCTAGCCAATCTACCCGTAAGATCTCTCAAGGACATTAACCACTTCAGACTTGAGTGGTCGGTTATGATCGTGAAGGGCATCATCTCGACATATTGCCTAAATTTTTTTACTGCCATAACCGCGGCTAAACACTCTTTCTCTGTAACTGTATAGTTTCTCTGACAGGCATTCAATTTTTGAGAATAAAAAGCAATAGGATGCTCCTCATCTTCTCCACTTATCTGAAACAAAACCGCACCAATTCCGTAGTCGCATGCGTCGCATTGTATATAAAATCTTTTCGTAAAATCTGCATGGCGAAGGACTGGGGCTGATGTTAGGGCTTTTTTCAAATTTTCAAAGGCTATTATTGCTTCAGGCGTGACACTGAACTTGGTAGACTTTTTGAGTGTGTCTGTTAATGGGGCTGATATAACAGAAAAATTTTTAATAAAGCGGCGGTACCAGCCGGCCGTACCTAAAAAACTTCGAACTTCCCGCGCTGATTTGGGCACTTTTATTTCTTTTATAGCCTGCACCTTATCAGGGTCGGTTTTCAACATACCACCACCTACTATGAAACCTAAATATTTGAGACGTTGGAAACAGAATTGAGACTTGCTCAGACCAATTGTTAAATTAGCTTTTTTCAAGCATTTCGCCACCTCCTCTAGTAACCATAAATGTTTTTCGAACTCATCGGATATTATTAATAGGTCGTCTAGGTAGACGAAGACGTTATCTTTAAGGTGTTGGGGGATGACTTTATCCATCAACCTGCACAAGCGTTGAGCCGCGTTGCAGAGGCCAAATGGCATGACACGGAATTGGTATAGCGGCCTTCCAGCAACAGTAAAGGCGGTATACGGCCTACTCTCTTTATCCAATTCGATTTGCCAAAACGCGTATTTTAAATCGACGCTACTAATAAAATACGTTTCGTCGATTCTACTCAAAATGCCATCGATATTTTGCAAGGGGTATGCATCTTTAATTGTTAATTTGTTTAGCTTTCGAGCATCTAAGCAAAATCTATTCTTTCCTGGCTTTCTTACTATAGTAGTTCGGTTACTCCAAGGGCTGTCGCTAAGTTCTATTACGTTTAATTCTAGCATTTTATCTATCTCTTTATAGGTTATTTCCTGCACAGCTGGTGATATTGGGTAGTATTTATCTTTTATCGGCTCTGCACCATCTACTAACTTAATAACATGCTTTTCTAATGTGGTTTTACCTAATCCATTTGTTTCAAAAGTATCGAATTTGCCTATGACTTCATCCAGCTTACGTTTTTGTTCGCTGTTTAGTATATGCGGTTCTAATTTGTGGTCTACTTTATCACTAGCAAAATCTTGTAGGGCCTTACCTAACTCAATTTCCTCTGCACTAACAACATCTGGTGCTAAATTAAAACTACGCCAAAAATCTATGCCTAAATACAACGATTGTTCTAAGTCGGGACAAAGATACAGAAATATATAATTTTTTTGATCCTTGTACCTAATAGATGCTTTTATTTTACCCAATATCCTATGATGTTGACCACTGGCGGTCTTTACATTGGTGAATATCGGATATATTTTTAACCCTAACTCTTCTACTACTTCTCTACACCCTTTACCTAAAATACTAACGGATGCACCGCTATCTAGCAAACCTGACATTAATTTGCTTTCCATTTCCACATCTGCATACACTCTAGGATCTGTTTTATAATTCCCTGCTCTATTTACTGATTCTATCATTAATTTTTTTGCTATGCGCCTTTTTTTGTACTTTTCCCTGATTCTGAGGATACGTTTAGATACTGATTTTGGCTTTTTCTCGGGATTAAAAATTTTGGACCGTACATAATTATAATATTGTTGCCTCATCTCTAATGGTATGCCATGTCGCATTTGCGGCATATAATTGGCCATATCCTTTATTGGTTTTAAGCTGAATGTATTATTAATTTCGAAATTTTTGTTTATTTGTTTTCCCTGGGGTTTTTCGACGGACGTAGTTCCCCCGACGATCCCACGTCCCTCGTTCGGTTTCCCTGTTGGCAATCAGGACATTTCGGAGCTATAACATTTGGCTTGCCGCATCGGTAACAAAATAATGTTCGCTCTGTAGAATTGCAATCACGAAAGCCATGCCCCTGAATTTTGCAATTCCAACAGACCAGTTGCTGCTTATGTTGGCTAATTTTGATGGCAGCTAATTCGTCATCTGACATTTCGATATTCTCAAACTCTTGAACATAAGCCTCGTTCACTGCACGTACTGGGCGTTGTGGGGGGCCAAAGTTTCTTGTTTCTCGCCTTGGGAAATTGCGTTCAGCCTCCAGGCACTCAATTCTCAATTGCTCTACAGACGATACCGGAATTGGATATACAATTTTTGCCACACTTTCCTTGACATTTCTTTTCAATATTTTTATCATGTCATATTCGGATATAGATTGTAATAATCGAGAGCGGAGCTTACACATGTGGTGAAAGAATGAATCTAACGATTCGTTTGCCTGTTGTTTTCGCTCGACTAAATCTCTCATGATCTCGAAATTAGAAATATTTGTTTGATATTGGCTTAATAACTCATTTTTCAACATTGGCCATTGTAGGTTACGACGGGTGCGGACTAGCAGCCAGTACCAGTCTTTCGCTGAACCGGTAACAAGTAGATGAAAATCTCTTAATATCTCCTACCAGCTTATCGCATAATGGGCTTGGAGGTGTTCTATTCTGAAGATAAAATCTTCCACAGTCATACGAGAATTGTTCCCATCAAACACTATGCCCCACTTATCGACCTGAATCTTAATTTTACCTATATTTCGATTTACATTTTCAGAAATAGTACCACTAGCGGGAGTGCCCCTGTTATCAATTATCGGGTCACCCTCTAAACTGTGATTTTGTGGGTTGCTACCTGTTGGCAATGGGGCCTCATTATTTCCAAAAGGCCTAGGGAATGTTAGATTATTCACGAATTCTAGCGATCTGTTCTGACTAGTAAGCCTATTAATACCCGAAAATTCATTCGTTCTGTTCCAGCTACTATTATTATTTTCAACTGCCCGATTCTGTGCTGATTGTTCAGAATTTGCTGAACCCTGGGTTCTAGAACCACTTTCAGACAATTGTTTAACTATTTTGGTCAGCTCTTCTACAGATTTTCTGACCTCACTCATTTCGCTATTTACCATTTGTTTGACTCTATCGTCTAACGCTCGCTGCACGTTTAAAGTTTCATCTACGACTAAATTTCTCACCTCAGACGTAATAGTGGGAGTTCGCACACCCGCAGATGAACCTTGACCGTGATTCGATGCGATAGTAGACGTCGGTGGGGTCGTCTTCGGGACTTGCGATCTGGTAATTGACCCTGACATATCTCTAATATTTCCGTCGTTACCGGTAGCCATTTTTGATCTTTTGTATGTATATTTTCGTTGTTTTGGTTGTACCTCTTGTGTATTATTTAAGTTAGATAGATCTAAACGTCTCTTCTGATTTTTCTGTTTGAGCTCCCTACTCATAGCTCAACACCCTGAACTATATAACAAAAACCGAACAGACGCGTGACACACACTGTACGCAAACTTTCCGAACCAACTTTGAATGACGCACGAATATAGATTTTAAGATAATATAGGTATGCTGGTAATATGAAGGATAATTTAACTAATATTATGCTACCGATATCAGGAGGGATTATGACACCGAATATAATAAGGCATGCAAATATATAATATATGTATTGAAATCAATTATTAACTATTTACTACCAATCCTATTTCGATTAAATAAATAAATGGCGAATAATGGAATAATAAATACAAAAAAAATAATTATGTATTTCAAAATAGAAAAAATAGATACTAGGCTAATGAATAAATAAATAGGTGAATAAATAATTAATTGCTTTGCCCTTAATGAATCACACAAAAGACATGAATACGTACTAAAAAAAACGTAAATACGATAATATAAATAAATTAATAATCAAATAAATCAGACTGAGTACCAAAGCATCACCCATACAAATAATGACTAAATATTTATTATAATAAAATAGAATAAAATAATTCAGAAACAATTTACTTTTGAAGGTTATCGTGTAGGGATTGTTGACCTCAGCGGCGGTATCGACGGCTATTCATTTTGACTCTCTGTAATAGAGCTATTCCAATGTTCCAAAATCATTATTACAACAAAATGTACTAAATTTATACTATGACATTTTTATTTGTGCTTCCATAATTCTAGAAGGCCAGTTCGCACGGCTTATCGACACAACGGACCTCAAGCGCACGGCTTGACCGGATATCGCCCCACCCTACTACTGCTCCACAAATAAAAATTCAGGCTGAAACTAAAAAAAAACAATTTCCGAGGTCTGGTGTACCTTTAGAGTGAACTTTTCCACTAACTAAGAACTTCCCATACCCCCGTTTGAACTGGTCGTAGATTTCATCGATCAATCGATCAGATAAAAGTTTATTCGCACAGCGGACTTTTTAGATATATACTAAAAACGGATACGACATTTACTTTCATCTTCTCTTTAATCGATGAAATATACGTAAAGCTATTGATAAAACTTATTAGGCTATTGCATTGTGTCTAGATGTTATACACTAATTTATTTTCCTTTTTCTTTTCTACTTTTAGTTTGGGCGCCATATCTGTTACGCAACCCGTACCGGTCAGATGTCCCTACTAGCTTGTCGGCTTCCTCTCATGGGGGGTGTTCTCAACCCTAGGAAGGACCGAGGTACGCAACACGATAAAAAAACAACAACTGAGTTAACCACAACTATTAACACACAAAAACCTGGAACATAATGGAACAAGGGAGTTAGATGTTAAACTCCAGTCGCCCTTAACCCTACCTTGGCCGTACCGTATCCACGTCATACTTACGTACAGACCCCTTTACCCGTCTTTCGACGCCCTGTCTGAACTCAACAATCCCCTTCAAGAAACTTACTCAAATGTTTTCATATTGCAAACGTTATAACAACAATTTTATTTAAATAAATGATTCATCCTATTTGCTAAATAAATAATTATTAAATACAATACTCCACAAAATGGCTAATTTTATACTTAAGAACAACTAAACCGTAAGTATACATATAAAATAAGAAAAAACGTAAATTACAAAAATATTAAACACAACACTCTTCAGCCCTGTAATATAAACAAAAACTCTTTGCTTATATATTCCCTTTATATCAGTATATTTTATCGCTTCAAACTGAGCCTATTCTAGAACGCAAATTCAAAAAAAATTATCCCAACGTCGGGGTTAACGAAACCTACTTTTTCCTGAATAAAGGAGCTCCCTGAGACAAGTTAATTTTGAGAGCCAAAACGCTCCAGATCCTAACACGCGATCAATTTGTGCCCTAGATAAGAAATATACTCATATAAATATTTTCTTATATATTTTAATCCGACTATCGAGGTACTGATGTACTTAACAAACTCTAAACACTCACGAAATTCTTACAGCGATTTAACACAACAACACAAATAATAACCTTAACTTAACTTAAATTAACTAGCACTAGATATATCATGCAATCTGTAATTTATTTCCTGTTCTTTACAATTACTATTTTATTCTTTAAAATTTCTTTTTTTCTCTCTTTTTTTCTTGTTTTTTTTTTTTTATTTTTGGTATATATGTATATTTCTATTAAAGAGTCGCTTAAATTTTTGGTTTTCTCGTTGGACGAATTAGTGCAGTTGCGCGGCTATAATTTTTTCTCACACGGGCTTAGGCGTATTTCTAGTTATAGATATATGTACATAAACGAATAATATCGGCCTACCTGGCTTCACCCTAGAATTTACCTCCTCGAATTTTTCGTTATAGGGGCTTCTCCGTCTGCAGGGTTTTTTTTCCAGCTGCATAAATAACAAAACACTTACTTAAATTCTATCACCACTTTATACCCAGTTTTCTTTTTACTTACGTAGGTACACAATTTTAATTATTTTATTTTTCACTGTGGACGAAAATATCTGCTGATTTAGCCCTTGATGTTCCACTTTTCCCACAGAGATTTCCTTCAAAAATTTTTTTTTCCAATCTTTGTGGCGGAATATAATTTAAATTTCTGTTCCCGATTACTATTTTTGTTTTCGTTTGACACGATATTATGGCCTGCGCACTTTGCTTTCTTCCAACTGACTAAATTCAATCCCAGAATTTAAAATTTAATTTACTTATGAACACCTTCAACCCGTTTTTTACGGTATTTATTTAATAATTTATTTACTTAATTCTAGATGTTTCCTATATACTAAAAACCTGAATCTTTCCCTCAATTTTCGCCATCTTTTTCTTTAAATTCACAATTTATTGTGTAATTTATATTAACTTTAATTTATCCTTCCCTAAATCTATTTCTGACTTTATTTTTTTTTATATTTCTTATATGTTCCCCGATCTCTCCTATATTCCTATATAATTTGCATTTCCTTATACCCGGTTACCAGAATAGTAGCAAGCATCTATATTTTTATATTTTTCAATATTCCCATACACACCGCCAATCGCAAAAAGTTGAATTTTGAATGAGTTTGCCGACCCTGTTTTACTCGTACTTCCCACAACTTTGTTCAGTTGTAACAATAGTAAACAAAGCCACACACACATACCAACATGTGCAAACGTGATTTCATTCATATGGCACCGAAGAACAACCCAGGAACAGGGAACGAAGCCGATCGGCTGAGAGTCGGCTTCGAGCCGCCACCGATAAATATTGAACACCATGAGCCGCTGCCGATGCATACGGCTTGCCTCGGTTAAACTTTTCAGCCGACAGCACCGTCTGAGCCGGTTATGCATAGTAGGGGGCACAATTTCTCTGAAATTTTTTGACTTTGTTTTTGTATTATTATCGAGTAAAACACTTCTGTTGAAATGTGAATAAAATTTTTAGAGATTTGTTTAAACCAGAGAGTATCAGTGCAAAAAAAATAATTATAACGCCATCTGTTTTCAATTCGCCTTGAATTTGCTATTACCTTTTTGATTTTATCTGTTTTAGGTGGTGTAGAGTCAGATTTACATACATTTTCAGCCGGTTAAGCCGCCGCCGAAGTTTTTGTTTCTTAGCCGACCTTTTTTTTTTTTTTTTTTTTTTTTGGCTTGAGTCGACTTTCAGTCGCCGCCGAGGATAATTTTGTTCAGCCGCCGCCGGGGATAATTTTGTTCAGCCGCCGCCGGTTAACAAACCAGGTCGGCTTCGTTGCTTGAGCAGGAATACACACATGGTAAGTATAGATAAAATTGGTTTTATTAATTTTGTTTTCTTTATTTAATTTCAGCTTACTTATTAATTAGATGATAGCAAAACCCAACACGGACTTTACAACAACGATAGGTAACCACGTATCGTTTCAATATATTTAATTTAATAACTAATCTTCATTCTTTCTTTTCAGGCCGAATATCACCAACAAAACATAACCATACACCCCACAAACACATTGGGGTTGTATGCGCCGGGACTCGGGCAGGATTTGGCGAATCCATTTATTTGTTTAATGCCCCTCCCTATATCATGAATTTTTGTTTAGGGACTCGAGGCCGTAGGTTTTATTTTTGGTCCTCCTCCCGACCGTTCCTCCTAAGACCTGTCCACGCAAAATTTTTTTTTTGCTCGGGACTTGTCATTTTTTTGGAGCAGGCCCGCAACAAATTTCAAAGTCCCATTTTGGGATTTTTTAAACCTTTATTGGAATTGTGGGACTTCAAATGTTTTTCTTGCTTAGTTTTCAGTGCATAAATTCCTTATATGTAGAGAAAATTTTCAATTAAAAATATTGTTAATAAAAGATTTTATAGCATTAAAAAAATTGTAATTGCACCAAAACTCCAGATATAACCATACTCTTCCTTTTTCCCAATAAGTCCTTTACAAAATTTGAAATGTTTTCAGATTTCAGATTTCAATTTATTTTCCAATATAATTAATTCCTATACATGGCTTTTCTTAACCTAATTCTTATACTAACAAAATTTCCTTACATACTAAGTATTTTTCTGCAACTATTCTAATTAATTCATAAAGATATTAATAGCTTAACTATATAATATTTGCTTTCATTTATATAACTTACGTCTAATTATTAGTATATTCCCTAAAAAAAGGAAAAAGTGAGGCAAAATTTGAAATGTTTAAAAACTGATCACTTTTAATTTTTCGGCATTTGAAATCGAACCACCAGTTGGAAGAACAGAATAAATCCAAAAATATGGAACAGAGATATATAAAAAAAACCTTCATAACTTTTTATTTTCTTCACATAGCATTTTATAACATTTGGATTAAATAGACTAGCGGCATTATGTATAATGAAAAATTGGAATGAAGATAGCATAAGTGACGAAATTGAACTTGATATTAGCGAATTCTTCCATACAATTGACATTAAAAATCGGCTCATAATGAACTTCTAACTCACGATTACATTCTAGCTTGATTTTTTAATGTCATATTGTATGACAAAGCTCGTTAAGAGCAATTTTGCAACTTATGCTAACTTCATGCCAATTTTTCATTATACATAATGCCGTAGATTTCCAAATATTAATATTTACTGATGTATGTATACTCAAATAAATTCTTGGATTTATTCCCTTCTTCCAACTGATCAAAAAAATAAATAAATAAAAGGCAATTTTTTAATAAAAGTACACTTATTTTTAAAAATAACGAATGAATTATTTAACATTATTGTTCAAATATGAACATGAAAAATAATTTACGAAAAATATATATGTATATAAACATATACCTACACACAACAATATTTTTACAATGTGAATTTGTTTGTACTAACTAACATTTATTTGTAAGCTTATCTCAGTTCTAATGTCTGTTGAATGCTTGTGCCTAAACGCCTGGCTTATCTTAGTTTTTAGTTTGTATTTATTGTCTTAGTTTTAAGAACAAAGAGCAGCGTAATTTTTAGTTCATAATTCTTATCTTAATATTCAATATTCAATAGATTTCAAAATTGTATAAAAGAGCCAAATTTTATAATAATAAATTAGTACTGAAAAGTATTCGCTAGTGTAATCATTTACATTTTTGGTCCTTCGAGCTACTCTCTGAGTTTTCCCCCACCAGTGGTAAGAGACTCTGAGAATCTTGAAACAGGCTGTAAAATATTAAATTAAATTCTGTAACGAACAGGATAGAAATTTAAAAAAAAATATATTCTGAGTTTCCCCCACCAGTGGTAAGAAACACAGTTTAAGAACAAAGGTGAAAAGCGTATCCGAGGCTGAAACATCGGAAAAAATTAAGCGTATCCGAGGCTGAAACATCGGAAAAAGTGAAGTGAGCGTATCCGAGGCTAAAACATCGGATAAAAATATACAAAGCGTATCCGAGGCTGTAACATCGGATAAAGGTGTAGAAAATAATATCCAAAACCTTAAAAAACAACAACAGAAGACGGAATCAACATGTCCAAAGATAAACTACTTGAGCATCAAAAGGAACTCGGCGAGGAGGCCTTATCTCTGCGAGAAAAGATTTTCGAAGGAAGAATTCGGTCAGCTCAGATCAGCGAATTAACGAAACGATTAAAAAAGATAGAAACTGAGTTTGTTGCAAACAACAAGAAGTTGATAGCAGTTGGAATTGATGACGGCCAATATTTTAAGAAAGACTATTTTGAAAACATTAGTGGAGTAATAAGAGAAGCGTTTTCGATTCTACAACAAAAAGAATCAGGTGAGGAGCAAATAGAAGTAGCATCAGCGACTCACAAAACTACAAAAGAAATACCCAAAGATGAGAAGCAAAGTAATAGCAATCATATAGTGCTGCGAAGAAAATTAAGGAGAAAAATGAATATGCTACAGGAACTTTTGGACGAGGCACATGAGGAAATCAATGGCAATAGAAGAGCTGAGTTAGCAATAACAAAAGTAGAACTGGTAGAAAATTTTAAAGAAATTAAGAAAGAATTTGAACATCTCAGCAACGTAAATGAGAATTATGAAACAGAAGAAGAAGAATTTGAAGAGATTACTCGTCGATACAGGACTACTTTAAAACAAGTGGTAGTTGCGCTAGATACATCAGAAGAAAAATCAATAGTTAACTCAATAAAACTAGAGGACATCAAAATACCAGTATTTTTTGGAAACGTAACAGAATGGCCATCGTTCCATGATCTTTTTAAAAATCTGGTGCATAATCAGCATAATTTCTCCAATGCAGAAAAAATGTACCGATTAAAGAATTACGTTAGAGGGGAAGCTGGTAGACTTATACAACATTTAAAAGTGACAAATGCCAATTATGAAGCAGCGTGGAATATCTTAAGCTCAAGATATGAAAACAAGAGACTGCTTTTTACAACACAAGTAGATAAGATTTTGGATCATCCAATGGTAAATACGGAGTCAGCTTTCAGTGTAAGACAATTGTTGGATACAACAAATGAATGTGTACAAGCATTAAAAGGTCTTAATATTAAAATTGATGATGCAGAACCTTTTATAGCAAGAATAATAGTCCGAAAATTAGACAAAGATGGGCTGCGCCTATATGAACAAAGCGTAAAGAAGACTAAAGAAATTCAAACGCTAGAAGATGTATGTCTATTCTTAGAACAACAATACCAAGCCTTAGATGCATATAAAGGCAAAAAACACAACAGCAATTTTAAGCCTATTCAGAAGCAGTCAAACTTATTTCATATATCACAAAAAAATTGTGATTTTTGTAAAATAACAGGCCACGAGCTGGTGAATTGCAGAAAATTTCAAGCAGCAACCATAATGGAAAGAAGAAAATTTGTAAGAATGAATAAACTATGCTATCGGTGTATAAACCATAAGTTAGACAAAAAATGTGCGAACAATACAGAAAACTGTAAAAAATGTGGTAGATATCATCATACGCTTCTTCATGTCGAAGAATTTAAGAATGAAACAAAAAATACAGAGAATAAAATAAGTATGATGACCGAACAAGAGAAGAAAGCAGAAGTACTGCTAGCAACAGCACAAGTAAGAGTAAAGGCATCAGATGGCAGTTTTATAACATTAAGAGCGTTGATAGATCAAGGATCGCAGAAAACAACTATTTCTGAAGAAGCAGCACAACTTTTACAATTGCCAAGATTTAAAGAGAAAAATCAACTACATGGCCTGGGTGGTACACTTGTTGGTGTATCAAAATCAAAAGTATGTTTAGAAGTGAGGCCCAGGTTTCTTAGCGATGAAAAATTTATGATTGAAGCATTGGTCCTTAACAAATTAACGACAGCAATTCCGGATAGATCGTTTAAATACAATAATGATGACTGGAAGAATCACATGCTAGCAGATCCAAATTTCAACAAATCAGATAGAATAGACATGGTGTTGGGCGGTGATGTTTACTCAATTATTTTGGAAGAAGGAATCCATAAAAATGATAAAATTCTAGCTCAAGCTACAAAACTAGGCTGGATATTATCAGGGGTATTAAAACCATCTCAACATAAAAGCAAATTAATCGCTGCTATAACAACAAATTTAGAGAAATTCTGGGAAACAGAAGATATGATTGAGGTCAAGGATCTGAACGAAGCTGATAAATGCATTCATCACTACCGAAGAAACACCACACGAGAAGAAAATGGTAAATTTGTAGTCAGGCTTCCATTTCAAGAAGAAAATCAGCTTGGAAATTCTCGAAAACAAGCCATGGCTAGATTCCTAAGTTTAGAGGACAAATTAGACCGAAATCCAGAACTGCGAAAGGAATATGTTCAATTTATGCAGGAATATATTAAACTTGGCCATATGAAACAAAAAATTACCAAAAGAGAAGGCAAATATTATCTGCCACATCAAGCTGTTATTAGACAAAATAGTTTAACAACGAAAGTCAGAGTAGTCTTCGACGGTTCAGCAAAAACGACGAACGGGCACAGCTTGAATGATGTTCTTTTGGTTGGTCCTAGAATTCAGAAGGATCTTTTTGATATAATGCTGAAGTGGAGATTCTGGAAATACGTAATAATAGCAGATATAGAAAAGATGTATAGACAGATAAAGATGGCAGAAGAAGATCAAGAATACCAAATAATTTTATGGCGCGAAAATAAAGGTAACCCTATACAGGAATTTCAGTTAACAACAGTTACATATGGCACCGCTTGTGCACCATTTTTGGCAACAATGGCCCTACAAGACATAGCCGAAAGATGTGAGAATGCAAAAATTGGCGAAATAATCAAAGCAGATTTTTATATGGATGATCTTCTGACAGGAGCAAATTCAATTGAAGAATGCAAGTCTAACAAACTGGAGATTACAAACGAATTAAAAAATTATGGATTTCATTTGCGCAAATGGCTGTCGAATTGTAAAGGTATAATAGATCATAATGCCGATTTTAAAGAAAATGAAGTAATACAGCTGCAAGAAGGAGACACAATAAAAACTTTAGGCCTACACTGGAATCCTAGCAAAGATGAGTTTTTATTTAAAATAAATCAAGATAAAACAAAGGTTATTACAAAGCGAAAGATTTTATCAACACTGGCAAGCATATTTGATCCAATGGGATGGCTAGTTCCAATAACTGTAAGATTCAAGTTGTTTGTACAAAAATTATGGCTACTAAGTATAAACTGGGATGAATTACTAGATAAAGAATTGGCTAAGGAATGGACTGAGTTAGAAGAAAATCTTTCTAAGGTTGAAGAAATAAAAATTCCAAGATGGAGTAAAATAGACAGCAGTAAGAGATGGGAGCTTCATGGATTTGCAGATGCTTCAGGAAAGGCTTTCGCAAGTGTGGTATATGCAAAAAAGGGGCCATATATAAAAATTTTAGCAGCTAAGAGCAGAGTTAACCCAGTTAAAAACAGAAAAACATTACCGAAGCTGGAATTGTGCGCAGCGCATTTGCTAGCAAAATTAATGAACAAGGTAATAAAGGCAACAAATTCAAGTGTCAACGTTTTCACTTGGAGTGACTCTACTATTACAATGGGTTGGATTCAAGATAATAAAAACAAAGACAAATTTATTAGAAATAAAGTGATAGAAATCCAAAAACTCTTACCTAAGGCAGTTTGGAAGCATGTGAGTAGCAATGAAAATCCCGCTGATATAGCATCAAGAGGCGTGTCTCCAGAAAAACTTTTACAATCGAAACTGTGGTGGAACGGACCAGTGTGGTTATCGGAAAGCGGTTTTCCTAACATGAAACAATCATCACCAGAAAAAACAATTATTTCAGCAGTAACAACACAAAAACAAGATCATTTTTTGAAATCGTTGATAAATAAAATATCCAACTATGTGAAATTAATAAGGATCGTTGCGTATGTACAGCGGTTCGCTATAAAACAAAAGAAGTTTGAAAGGAAACCTTATTTGACAGTGAAAGAGTTGGAGTTGGCCCATCGAAGCATCATAAGGTATCAACAGTACGAGAAATTTACTGAAGAGATCAATGCTTTAAGAAACAATAAACAAATTGATAGAAAAAGCAAGTTGGCGACACTAAATACATTCTTAGATAACGATGGTGTTTTAAGAGTTGGGGGAAGATTGGAAAGATCTTCGCTGAATTACAACCAAAAACATCCAATAGTTCTTCATAAATCTAAATTGGTTGAGCTTTTGGTCGAACACATTCATAAAATAACACTACATGGAGGTAATCGATTGATGGAGTGCACACTTAGAAGGAATTATTGGGTCATTGCAGCTCGTAGTATCATCAAAAAGTGTATAAGATATTGCCCCATATGTGCACGTTACAACCAACGTACAAGCAGTCAGATAATGGGTAATTTACCACCATATCGTGTAACAGAATCCCATCCATTTTCCTTTACTGGAGTTGACTACGCTGGTCCTTATCAAATGAAGTGTTCAAGAGGAAGAGGTCAAAAGGCATTTAAAGGATACGTAGCTATTTTCGTTTGCATGGCTACAAAAGCTATTCATTTAGAAGCTGTTACAGATATGACTACGGAATGCTTCTTGGCAGCATTAAGACGATTTTTTGGCAGAAGGGGAAAGTGTAAGGCCATTTACTCTGATAATGGTACAAACTTCGTTGGAGCATCTAGAAAACTGGAGAAAGACTTCAAACAGGTGATTAAGAATAATTCAGAAGTGGCATCAGTATTAGCAGCAGATAAAATAGAATGGAAGTTTATTCCCCCGGCAGCCCCTCACTTTGGAGGAATCTGGGAAGCTGGAGTTAGATCTATGAAACATCACTTAAACAGGATAGTCGGTGATGTCAAATTAACGTACGAAGAAATGAGTACACTGTTGGTACAAATTGAAGCAGTTCTGAATTCAAGACCATTATGTGCATTGGATGGTAGTCCAGAAGAAGAAAACACATTAACTCCAGGTCATTTTCTAATTGGGCATCCGATAATCGATATAGCTGAACCAGTATCAGAATCAACTGTATCCTCTCTCAACAAATGGAAGCTGATTCAAAAGATGAAGCAAGATTTTTGGAAACGATGGAAAGAAGAGTATTTGACAACATTACAACAGCGGTATAAGTGGCAGCACGCACAAGAAAACTTAGAAAAGGACCAGATAGTGCTAATAAAAAATGAGGTAACTCATCCCTGTAAATGGCCCATGGGAAGAATATTGGAAGTCCACAAGGGCGAAGATGGTAAGGCACGAGTGGTTACGTTAAAAGTACAGCATGGGAACATCAAGCGTCCAATTCAAAAACTTTGCCCTCTAATGACGTCAAGTGTTTACGATTCTGTGGAAAACGGAAAGTATAAAACTAATATGTCAAGATCATCAGCACCAAAGATTACTGACAATAAGAACGTTTCACAAAAAGAATATTTGTTCCTTTTTATATTGCTGATGATAATGGGACAGGTGCGAATGGCTACACAAAAGCTATATGGAACCATTGGAGCCACGGTATCTGCTATGGACAACCAAACAGCAATTTATTTTGATAATATCGGTAAACTAGATATGGTGAACTCCAAATGGAATCTTGTTGTATATTACGATTTGCATCCATATTTCGAAGAGGTTAGCGGAATTCAAACTTCATTAAAAGAATTACAGAAGACATGTCCTGAATTGGACTATTATAAAGATGTTTGTAAACAAATTACCAATGCGTTGAACCAGAAATATGATACTCTAAAGCGGAATAATGATTTGTTAATTAACCCTAAAAGAACAAAAAGAGCACCATTTGAATTTGTTGGATCTCTCTACCATATACTTTTCGGTATGATGGATGCCGATGATAGAAAACAGATGGAAGAGAATATGAGGAATCTCTTGGATAACCAAGAAGATTTAGTGCTACTAGCCAAACAACAAACATCTATTATAAATTCCACCGTAAATATAATCCAGAAAACTAGAGACGAGGTTAATAACAACTTTCAAATGATGTCAAAGCAGTTACAACAATTTCTTGCTGATGTATCGAAAACAATCAAAACTGAAAGGCTAACGTCAGTGTTCCAAATACTTGTAACACAGCTTTACATGCTGATTAACGACTGCGAAAATACACAAATATCCATCATTAATTTACTGATTGATATTAATCATGGCCACATCAACCCACAGCTTCTGCAGCCTGCTCAATTACAACAAGAGCTAGACAAAATTCAACGACAGTTACCAGAAAAGCTTGCACTTCCAGGAGGATTAACAGGAATTCCTTTAAAAGAAGTGTATAGCGTATTGATGGCTAAAGGCATTATATTGGATCAACAATTGATAATTAAATCCGAAATTCCGCTAGTTAATTCTGAATCGTCAGATATATATAAAATAATTCCCATACCTCTAAGTAAAGGGAATGCAACTATCATACCAATAATTGAGGCCGACTATATAATATACAATGTTGGAAAAAGTGTCTATTCAATGCTGTCTCAGCCAGAATTAAACGGGTGCAAACAAACTTTAAATAAATACATGTGCAATAAAAACTGGGCATGGATACCCGCCACGAATAAGGCATGTGAAATATCAGCCCTAAAAGGTTTACAGAAGGGCTACTGCAAATTTAAGCAAATAGAGGCTAAAAACATTTGGCATAAGCTTCATAAAGAAAACCGTTGGCTTTACAAGGTATCGGAAGATATAGACATGGAGATAAATTGTGGCAAAGGTTATGTATACTGGTTAACCCTACCACCACAAGGAATTTTAACGCTGAAATCAGGATGCACTGCGAGTTCATCAAAAATCTTCTTGGATGCATCAGAACAATTTGATTCGAACGTCGAATTAATGGCCAAAGGCATCATGTGGAACAAAAATATGAGTGATCTCACTTCTTGGCACACTAAGCCTTTAGAAGTCAACATTTCAAACTCTAGTCAACTTGATGACCTGTACACTCAGCTAGATAAACTTCAATCAACACAAATAGAACTTAGGCGTTTGAGTTTCCACACAATTAGCGGGCATTCATCACTGGTTATTATATTAGTAATGCTTATAATCATATTAATAATTTTCATTAAATTTAAGTGCTGTAAGAAAAAGAGAAGAATCCAAATAGATTTTACAGTTCCTGCTGCTCCTTCTGGGCGGCAGAATGTTCAAATATGAACATGAAAAATAATTTACGAAAAATATATATGTATATAAACATATACCTACACACAACAATATTTTTACAATGTGAATTTGTTTGTACTAACTAACATTTATTTGTAAGCTTATCTCAGTTCTAATGTCTGTTGAATGCTTGTGCCTAAACGCCTGGCTTATCTTAGTTTTTAGTTTGTATTTATTGTCTTAGTTTTAAGAACAAAGAGCAGCGTAATTTTTAGTTCATAATTCTTATCTTAATATTCAATATTCAATAGATTTCAAAATTGTATAAAAGAGCCAAATTTTATAATAATAAATTAGTACTGAAAAGTATTCGCTAGTGTAATCATTTACAATTATTAAATATTGTATATATTATATACATATATGAATGTATATATTAATATAAATATAAATGTATTATATTATGAATGTATATATTATGTATATATGAATGTATATATTATATACATATATATATATTATATACATATATGAAAACTTCAGAGGGCCATAACTCGAAAACTATGCGTTTCCCCCAATCTTTTAATTTTTTACATTTTCTTCTTATTTTCGCATTTTCTACCTAATATTACTAGTCGTTGTCCAGCATCGGCAAATGACCTCTGCATTCCTTTATAAAAAAGAGCAGAGATACCAGGGCGATATGACGGGAAGTAGTTGTAAAATCAACTGTAAAAAATATATATTTACTTTGTGGTGCTTTTCCATTCAGGTTTCGTCCAGTTTCGTAAGAATTATTGCACAAGCGCAGGGAACTTAGCCTATATTGAGCTTATCCAAAATATATCTTAAACCTAAACAAACAGCAAGGGACATCACAACTTAAATACTCATATCACAGCTTGTTGCTAGGCGCAACAATAGGGATATGTTGCGCCTATCTAACTCCTAATAAACGCTAAAGTACCCTACTATCACAGATTAAATTTTAACTCGCTACGAATCCGGGTTTTTGACTTGGATTCTAATAAGTTGCTAAGGGCCATTATTACAAACGGTAGTTTGCTTTCACTAGAATACAAACAAGACGAGAGGAGATATAGAAACCTATGCTACTTTTCTATCCCCAATAGAGTTAAACTGTGCAAACCAAAAAAAAAATTTGTTCGAGTTGATTTATTTGCCATTATAGGAAAACTTAGAGCTAGATGTACATACATATATATAAAATAAATTTAATCGGCAAAAACCGCAGTAATAATCACTTAATTTGTGAAAATTTTAGCCTGGTAAATAAACGTAATTATTAATAAGCATGCATAAGTAAGACAAATAAAAACAAATTAATAATTTATAAATACATAATAAATGAATAATATATAAATAAATAAATAATTCAATAAATAAATATCACTAGAGAAATAAATAATCGAATAAATATAGCAGCAAAACAATTAAGTGATAATAAAACTACTGTCACTAAATAATTAAAATTAAAATAAATAAAAATATTACATGAAACATCAAATTATTAATTAAATAAATAATCAAGAATGAATAAATAACATGCATATTAAAACAATACATAAATTTTGAAATAAATAAATAGTCATATAATTTATATAAGAAATAGTTACAGTAAAAAATCGACATAAATAGTATGTTTCGATAAAATAATGGAATAAATAAGATCTTATACATAGTTATAGATTATAGCAATAAGAATAAAAAAATAGTCGCCATGCAAACCGGTCCGTAACAAAACGTACTATTACCTTCTTTGGGAAAGGGATAGTGTAGAGAGAACAGGTGGTGAAGTGGGAGAGAGATAGAAAGCTTAATTCATTTGCAACCCTGCTATTGCGCGTTTTATGTAGAGCAGGGTTGCAAGCTCCTCTGGTGTCAAGTAAGGGGCATCGAGTTGTTTTTTAAGCTGTGTAGCCATTTTATTAGTTCTTTTACTTCGCCGACGGTTTTGCTACAATACCGACGAAGAAGGGTGCTGTGAAGTGCATTAGGATATCTTAGTATTACTCTCCGCCGGTACTTCCAAAGTGATCAGTGCTATGCCTTCATCACTTTAACAGTCCAACAACAACCAACACAATAATACACCAATGCACATAAGAAAAATGCATGAGGCTGTTGCCTTGGATGAAACTAATCTCGAACTAAAGACCTCAGGGTTTGTAGTCAAACGCGCTAACTACTCAGCCAACAGCACCCTCTAATTGCGTAAAAAGTGAACTTTTAACAAAAATATAAAACCAAGCGCTCTGTGCACGAAAACTAAAAAGAAAACAATTAAAAAATACATTAACAAATTTTAAAAACCCGACTGCGTAAAAAAAATAAAAGGAAAAAACACTCCAGTGTGGGAACATAGCGACTTTTATAATCGGGAAGCATTAACAATCGAATCTTCAAATTTTCGCAATAACGGTTCGCGGATGTAAAAGTCGCTGTGTTCCACACTGGACTTGTTTTTCTTTATTTTAGTTTTTTTACGCAGTCGGGTTTTTTATTAGGGTTCTATTTTGTGGAATAGACTACAGCAATTAAAATCGATGCTATGTAATTTAGACAATTTGCTGTGTCTTGGAAACCGTAAGAGGTAACATCTTGCAACTTAAAAAAACCCTAAAGCTAAAAAAAATCCAAAACTAAAAAAATTTCAAAACAAAAAAAAACGCTAAAATTAAAAAAGCGCTTAAAGGAAAAAAGCATTAAAATTAAAAAAAATCGCTAAAATGCAAACTATCACCAAAACTAAAAAGATCGCCAAGAAACTAAACAAAAAACAAAAAAAAGCGCCAAAACTAAAAAAAAAAATCGCCAAAAACCAAAAAATCACCAAAACGAAAAAAAGCACCTAAACAAAAAAATCGCTAAAACTAAAAAATCTCAAAAAACCGAATAAATCCCTAAGACCGAAGAATGGGTCAAAACTGAAAAAGCGCCAAATCTAAAATAAATCGCTAAAACTAAAAGTATCGTCAAAAAGTGAAAAATATCGTCAAAAAGCGAAAAAACCAAAAAACGCCAAAACTAAAAAAATCGGCAAAAAAACCAAAACAAAATTTTAAAAACCCAAAATCGCCAGAACGAAAAAAGTTTCATAACCAAAAAAATCCCTAAAACTTAAAAGCTACCAAAAGCCGAAAAAATCCCTAAAACCGAAAAAAGCGTCAAAACAGAAAAAAATCGCCACAACTAAAATAAATCGCTAAAACTAAAAATATCGTCAGAAAGTTAGAAAAACGTTAAAAACGCCAAAACCAAAAAATTGCCTAAACTAAGTAAATCCGAAAAAAATCACAAAAATTAAAAAGCACCAGAACCGAAAATATCGCCAAAAACAACGAAAAATACTTAAAAAATAAAAAAACTAAAATTAAACAAAAAATCGCAATAAAAATACTGCCAAAATGCAAAAAGGGGGACAAAAAAGAAAAGGGATATACATATGTGCATTCGTACGGAACCCTTGTTGTGCGAGCCAAAGTCGCACTTTACTTAATTTATTTGAATATATTTTTTATTAACTCAATTTTTGTCATTATCAACTTTTTATTAAATTGCCAATGCTGATTTGACATTATATTTTTCCATAAGATCTATTTTATACGTCGAATTTATGGTCAATTCTAATGAAGAAAACTATGCCGAAGTGCTTTATGTGGTTTCGTACACCGTTATTTAAAAATTTAGCTCAATAACAACCTGGAATATTGAAAACATGTAAAGCATAGTTTCTAACGTACATTTCACATCTTGTAAACAAAATGGATTTTTATGTTTTTAAAGCTTTTTCCATTTTAATATAATCTAGCGCTTTTTAAGGAGGTGGCCAGCGCTATTTAGTTATGAAAAGTTCACAACTCTGAATTTTTTTACAATTTTCTTTTAAATCTCCTACGAAAAGTCACACGCATGCCTTTTTTGACGATTATACACATGCCTAAAGGCCGTGTCAGATAAAGCTTTGTCGCTTTACGTGACGTTTCTAACTTTGATAGAAAAGTGTAAGGCAAAAGGAGTATGACACAATGAAAACTTTGACAACACTCGCGCACAGAGCACGAAGCCGGTCGGCTAATAGCCGGCTATTAGCCGCCGCCGGTGATTTTCACAATCACTTAGCCGCCGCCGGTTATTGCGGCTAATATCGGCTAGCGGCTAAGCCGATTTTTTATAATAAAAAGTGGATATTTACTAACATGCGCATTTAAAAATATTTAATTCGGTTTTGGAACATATGAAAAAAATTTCTTATGAAAATTATATTCATAAATAAGGCAGTAAATCGTCTAGAAAGGCAAGTTATTTATAATTGGGCCGAGTATACCTGTTGTAAATATACCTTGTATGTAAGTAAGCAAGAAATACTCTGTTAGCCGACCGTTAGCCGATAAATTTAGGTAGCCGCCGCCGGCGAAAAATTTTCGGCTCTTAGCCGGCTAATAGCCGCCGCCGACTATATTTGTTCTTAGCCGGCGCCGATCACCATTTTACATCGGCTTCGCCCTCTGCTCGCGCATTGATCGTTTACCAAAAAAGTAGTTGATAATTTTGCTATTTATATATATATTTTTTATAAAAATAAAAGTCAATTATGTTATTTTACGATTTATTATAAATAAATAAACGCCACATACATATTTACCTCTTATTAAAACAGATTCAAACGCGCAATATGTTTCGTTTGGCAATATAATAAAAGAAAATTATTCCAGCTGATTGTCAAAGCAAGCAAAAAGATGAGAGTTGCCGAACTTTTCGCTTCACGCTGCGTTAAAAGTGCTTTATGTGACATGTTTCGTATAAGTATGTACATTTCATCTTAGATGTCAAAGCGAATCTGTAACGCAACGCGAAGCAAAAGTTTTATCTGACATGGCCTTAATGCTGAGAGTAAGAAAATGACAAAGAGAAATGACAAAATACCCCTTAAATTTCAATTTGTGCCTTTTTCTTACTCCGCTAGCTCCACACCACTACGCACTCACAAACTAAAAAGCCTGCCTTTAAAGCCAGGCGAAAAAGGCACAATGTTAAATACGTGTAAATGAGTTGGCGGCGGCTGTTAGCCGGCTGTAGCCGACTATTCTTTAGAAAAATTACTAGGCCTATTTTCGTCGACAAAAATTAGGTGAAAATTTAAAAAAATAGGTTATGTAATTTAAATGCAAAAACTGTAATATTTCCGGAACTTTTTGAGGCCATAAATCGCTTAATCTAGCTGTCAGATTAAGCGATTTATGACCATGATAACATTTTTAGCACTGTTTATACAAATATTTAGGTATGTGATGAAAAACGATTTAGATGCAAAAACGATTTGAAAGCGATAAAAGGTGTGATGTGTTTGCTATAGTCGTTTTGTCAATCATTTTCAAATTTGTTTTTAATTGTTTTTTCTAAAATTTTTGATAAATTTCTCTTCACATTTCCATTGCATTGCTTGTATTTTATCTAGTGAGCTTTTTAAAAGTCAATAGTTTCAAAACAATCGTATTGAAATCGTTTTCCATCACCTGATTATTTAATAATATATTTTTTTTAATTTTGCTCTCATTTTTAAGCGTAGTATGCAGCTCTAAATGAAATTCAGGCTGCCATAAGAAGTATGTGTAAAAAAAACAAACTGAAATTTAGGTTGGTAAATTTCTTAAAGAAATTTCCGTTTACTAGTACGCAGTTCCAAAAGAAAAGTACATGGAATTTTGGCATTTATTGTCTATTACAGGCATGTTATAACAATAAGTGGAGAATTTTTTCCGTCAACTGAAACAAAAATTAATGTTCAGACAATTGTTTGGTCACGGAATTTTTGACATTTCTAGTTTTTCGTACATTGTAATTAATTTTTAGTGTTTTTGTGTGTTGTAAATTAAAAAATATATAAATTTGTGTGTATGCAAACAAAATTCAGTATAAAATTCTACACGATTATTTTTCCTTGTAGAAATAAATGCAAAACTCCAAACCTGAATTTCAGTGAGAACTGCATACTACGCTTTATAGAGAAATTGCACCGAAATAGTCGGCTTAACCCTCGGAGGTATAACCAGGTCTGTGCAGACTTTTTGCATATAAAAGTGTGTATAACTATTTTGTAATCCCATGTAATCCTGCAGAAAAAACCTCCGAATACAACGAGCAAAAAATCAGAGCGATTGGGAGTCCGGGTTCGGAATAATCCCGGTTTACAAATAATTGGCGCTAAATGGTATAACTAGGTCTGTGCAGACCTACATAGGATTTTGTATGGAAATGCATAGTCAGTTGTCCTAAAAGTGTCTATAAATGCATTTTATGCTAGGAAAACCACAAAACGAATAATTAAAACGCATTTTTATACATGCCAGGTGCTCATGCGTTGAATGCCTTAAATAAAAAAAATTATTGTTTAACATTTGAGTAATAAAATAGCGGGAATAACTACTTAAGATATATAAAAATTCATTTCAATTATTCGTTTTGTGGTTTTCCTAGCATAAAATGCATTTACCAACACTTAGGACAACTGACTATGCATTTCCATACAAATCCCATATAGGTCTGCACAGACCTGATTATACCGCTTCGCGACAAAAAACCCTTATACCTCTGAGGGTTAATAACCATTAGCCGACATAGTCGGCTCACAATTTTATTCGAAATTAGCCGCTCAAGTCGGCGGCGGCTGCAAAGCAATAGAAAGCATCGACTGCGGCTGAGCCTCGGCTGTGAGTAGATCGGCTTCGTTCTCTGCGTGTTACCCGCAGGTTAGTTGGTCTGATTTTACACACAGTTTTTCTTGAAGCAACTTTTATTTTCTTGTGAGAAAGAGCGAGAGAGGAGTATATTTTATGTATTCCTCTCTCGCTCTTTCTCACTAGAAAATAAAAGTTGCTTCAAGAAAAACTGATGTGTGTAACTGGATGTCTACATTAAGGGCCGTGGCAATTTGTCAAACTGTTTGATCAAATTCATGTATGTATTGGAAATATTTTGTTTTGCTTAGCAGAGCAACTCATCAAATTCATATCATCAAACTTCATTTGGAAGTTGTTGTGAAAAAGAAAGAACATGCGAATTTTTTGGGCGGAAATGTTTCATTATTTATTACAAAACTTTTTGTATTTGTTGAAAACTAGTTTTTACTGCCTTTTTTAATTCCTTTTAACTCCTTTCCATATGCAGTTCGAAGAGAGTTAAAATTTTGTGCGACATCCTTTTTTCCGCATTTGGGTTTTTTTCTGTATATGTTTCAATCAATATCTCGTACTAAGCATTTTTTTAATTTCTATTGCTATATTGCTTCGATTTAACTCGCTATAAAGCAGGCAAACCACGATAAACTTCAATAAATTCAATTTTGTTCATCAGTTTTTTTTTAAATAGTGCGTCTCCATAAAAATGATGTGGCCGCTGCGAAAACAAAACAAAAATTACATTTGAAGTAATTACACAGCCACACATCAAACAAGCTTCAAATTTCGTCATCGGCAGTAGTGAAAATCAAAAGTGTTTTGTTTTTCATCAAACTATACGTGTGAGGTTTTTTTCACTAAACAGTCAGAAAAATCTCTGTTTGATCAAAGAGTTTGACAAGTTGCCATGCCGCTTTAGCCATGAAGTTGGTATGAACATCATGTCGAACATCGCATATGGCTAACTGGGTGTCTACATTAGCCATGAAGTTGGTATGAACATCATGTCGGACATCGCATATGGCTAATGTAGACGGCTTATGTCCATGTTTCAAAAGTCAACCGGCGCCGGCGCGCCGTCGGCCTGAAATCGACGATTGTTTATCTGATAAGTATCAAGGCGAATTCAGTATTAATTTCCCTTGACAAGTATATCATGGTTCAAAGAATACCACACATACCACAGAATACTGTGTGATCAAAGCACAAAGCTGGTTTTGATGCGATCCGAGCCGTTGAATCGGCGGCGGCGCGACAGTTAAAAAAATCAACCGGCGGCGGGGCGCCGTCGGCCTGAAATCGACGATTGTTTATCTGATAAGCATCAGTATAATTTCCCTTGATAAGTATATCATGGTTCAAAGAATACCACAGACTACAGAATACTGTGTGATCAAAGTAATATTGGCTTAAATAATGAAACGTTTTTTAAGTTCTCGGTTATACTGTTTGTCAGCACCAAAGAATATAGCAAAAGTCTGTGAAGAAAAATTTGATATGAAATTACGTCACATTAGCAAAGTACCTGATCAGTTTGTTAAAGAAGAATTTATTCTGTGTGAGCAGGAAGTGGAAATAGATGAAGGAACGGTGCAACTTTTGGAGCGCCTTGCCTTGGTTAACTTTGACGGTGAACAGGCATTAAAAACCTTGAAAAGTAGTATACAATTTGCGAAACGAATTGAAAATATTGATATTAAAGATAAGAAGCCGCTATACACAATATTGGAGGATCAATATTTATACCTACGTGAAGATCAAATCAACGAAGGCAATTGTAGAGAAGAAATTCTACAAAACGCTAAAATTATTGAAGAGGACTATTATATTTCACCACCTGGCAATATACCCTTAAAGCAAGTGGAAACTAATATTAATTATTAACTACTAGAAAGCAAATATTTCCGGACATGAAGTTTCTGAATGCAATATTCCAGTCTTTAAATGCTTCAAATTACTTAACAGGGATGTGTGTGGCTGACAAAGAAAAAATTATTTGTGAATGTCTGCTAAAAAATGGTTTGAAACTACGAAAACAATTACTAAAAGAATGGTTAATCATGTCTACCACATGGTCTACACAATACGGCGATGTACAACAAATTGAAACAAATCTTGCAGAAAGTGATAAACGAAATTGGTTTTTAGAAAGAAGTGCGTTCCAAAAATCATACGAGGATGTATACAAGAGAAGATTAGTCAACATGTCTAATTCTATTGCATTAAAAACAATTTGCAATAATGTTGTTAATAATAATTTTGACAGTGGAGAGAATATTTTGTATGGCTCTAAGAATAAAACTTTATTGGTAACTGACTTTTTTGTCGCAGCCGAAAATGAATTGTCCAAATACAATAATTTGCAACGAGAGCGCAAAATTTGGTGGATGCGTTTTTCTTCTAATCCTAGTCGTTATCGGGTCGAGCCATATGATCTTCGCTTTAAAAACGAAGTTTGCGATAATTTATTAAAAGGAAACAAATCTATAACTATCACAGCAAATTTCCCCTTTGGTTTGGTAGGCATGGAACGTATTTCTTTGCTGCCTTTACATAAAATGGATTTATTAAATAAACAGTTTTACCAAAACGATTACAAGATTTCCTTGTTACGTTCTGTTATTAATTTGGATTTAACAACCAGCGGTAAGATGTTTATTTTCTTGAAATAAAGTAGTGTACTCACAACAACTTTTATTTATCAGCTTTAATTTTAGATGCAAGTACTTTCAAAACAGAAAATGGAAATTACACTCTGATGATAAATCGAAAATTGGCACCTTATCAAGTCTTACTAGCTAATTTACACCAAGGAAGTAAGAGTTCGGAAATCTTAAATATATAATTTAATCGAACATTTTTTTTCAGATACAATGGTAGAAGAACTAACAATGCATTTGCAATATATTCTAAGTAAAAGTGGACTTCGGGTATATGATAACTTCATAAGTACCAATATTCAAACAGAACTTGAGGAAAAACTGGTGTATTATGATAGTCTCGGGATACCATATACATTATTAGTTGATAATGAATCAATTAAAAACGGGTTAATCAAAATGCGTAGCCGCGACACCACTCTCTTTGAAACTGTTCATATTACCGACATACCTAATTATTTACTAAACGTTTTTAAGCAACAAAGCTAAATCAGTGGTGTCCACATATATACAATTTTATTTATAAAACTGTTGACCTGTCGAGATTTTCGACTACATTTTTGTAATAGATTAAAGAAAAATGTATCGTGCTGCCCTTAATCTATTACAAAAATGTCGTAGTCGAAAACATTGATAACATAACTGGACGTCTCCACGCGCAATATTTATTTCCGAACATAAGAAATAACGTCGGCAGAATAACAGCACAAATATGTTCATGTATAGGCTTATGTTCTGAGCTATAGAACACGTATTGTGGTATTGGACATAAATTTAAAAAATTCACTGTGAATGGATCGATGTTTTTTGTCTTTATTTGAATATATTTAATTTTGTTTAAAATTATTTTATTTTAATTTGCTTTATTTTATTTAAAAAACTTTGTATTTCTACCACAGCTACAAGTTTCTTTTGTTTAATTCACGCAAACAACAAATGCCGATCAAATTTGACAGCTTATGTTCAACATTATTTCTTGAACATAAGTTTGAACAATTATGTAGCAATTTATTTGCAAATAAATGTTTCTGCGGTCCACACGTGAACATATGATGTTGGAAATAGAATTTGACAGATGAGAACATAATTATTTCCAAGTTTATTGCTCGTGGAGACCCCCAGTAACATAGCAAGGTCTCGTACTGTCAATAAAATAATGATAACTCGCTTAACACATACGAGCATGATATAAAAAACATGGTACTTCCACTTCAAATTGTTTGACAAGAATGGAGATTTTTTTAAATTTAATTTAATACGTACACCATAGATAAATACGTAGATTTCCAGCTCTCGGCCTGTCAATAAAAAAATTGACAACTCCACGTATAGGTCTTGTCAAGGTATATTGAACAGGTACCACTACAAGAACAGCTGTTTTAGTAAATTTGAGAATGTGTACGTCACACAGACAATAGCTTTTGACACATGTCTTGGATTTTTCTATCAACAGCGGGCATGTGGTAGTAAATTTGAGAGAGCTTATGAATGTGTGCGACTCACAGATAATGGATTTGACATATTTCTGGGGTATTTCTACCAACAAAATACATGTGTTTTTTGGTGTTGTATTTGTTTTAGTTATAGTGGTACCTGTAATGAATATGCCTTGGGTCATGTGTATTCAACAAACTTGAGAGAGGCAATTCAACACGCATCAAAGAGCGTAATTTTTGCACTTGAAAATGCGTTAAAATATAATATTTTGCACATACAAACACTATTTATTAATTAATTTTTTAATTTGCTTTGTAATAAATTTTATGATTCTTCTTGCTGTAATTTTAAAATAATTTTTTAAGAGTCAGATTTTGTAAAAAATTTCGTTTCTAAACGTTTTAAATTTGTGTGAAAAGAAACGCAAACACGTTTCAAATAATTGTTTTTCCATACAAACTTCAAAACGCAAAAAGCGTTTGTATTTACAAAATCTGATCGGCGTGAACAAATCAAACTCACCACAAAAAAATGTAACAGCTGACCGTTGTTCTTTCTGTTGTTGCTATTGTATTATTTGATAAGTGGTGAATTATTTTAACTGAGAAAAGATACAGTAAGCAATGAATATAATAAAATAAATAATTTAAAAGGCTCTTAGATATATTAAAACATTTCTTTATTTCGTACCCAAGAATTAGTTTAGATTTAACAACAAAAATACTTTTTTGGGGAATTTAAAAGTCTTTTAAATTTCATTTGAACAAAAAGGCTCACAAAGACCCAAAGAGTATTTTTGCTGTAAAATCTAAAATAATTCCTTTTTTGCGGAATGGAAAAGTTTGTTGGTGATTATCACCCCATAGTTTTATTTTTTACCCAAAAAGCTGTACGCAGTTTGTTTTCTATTGATCTAAGCTTCAATTTGGCTTTTGTTTTAATCTTGCACAAGAATTATTTTAGATTTTACAGCAAAAATACTTTTTGGGTGTTTTCAGCATTTTTTGCGGAATGTAAAAGTTTGTTGGTGATTATCACCCCATAGTTTTATTTTTTTACCCAAAAAACTGTACGCAGTTTGTTTTTGTTGGTCTAAGCTTAATTTTGGTGAAAATACTTTTTGGGTGTTTTTGAGCGTTTTTTGCGGAATGTAAAAGTTTGTTGGTGATTATCACCCAATAGTTTTATTTTTTACCCAAAAAGCTGTACGCAGCTTGTTTTCTATTAGTCTAAGCTAATTTCGGCTTTTGATTTAATCTTGCACAAGAATTATTTTAGATTTTACAGCAAAAATACTTTTTGGGTGTTTTTGAGCATTTTTTGCGGAATGTAAAAGATTGTTGGTGATTATCACCCCATAGTTTTATTTTTTACCCAAAACGCTATACGCAGTTTGTTTTCTATTGGTCTAAGCTTAATTTTGGCTTTTGTTTCAATCTTGCACAAGAATTATTTTAGATTTTACAGCAAAAATACTTTTTGGGTGTTTTTCAGCATTTTTTGCGGAATGTAAAAGTTTGTTGGTGATTATCACCCCATAGTTTTATTTTTTACCCAAAAAGCTGTACGCAGTTTGTTTTCTATTGGTCTAAGCTTGATTTTGGATTTTGATTTAATCTTGCACAAGAATTATTTTAGATTTTACAGCAAAAATACTTTTTGGGTGCTTTTGAGCATTTTTTGCGCAATGGAAAAGTTTGTTGGTGATTATCACCCCATAGTTTTATTTTTTACCCAAAAAACTGTACGCAGTTTATTTTCTATTGGTCTATGCTTGATTTTGGCTTTTGACTTAATCTTGCACAAGAATTACTTTAGATTTTACAGCAAAAATACTTTTTGGGTGTTTTTGAGCATTTTTTGCGAAATGGGAAAGTTTGTTGGTGATTATCACCCCATAGTTTTATTTTTTACCCAAAAAGCTGTACGCAGTTTGTTTTCTATTGGTCTAAGCTTAATTTTGGCTTTTGTTTCAATCTTGCACAAGAATTATTTTAGATTTTACAGCAAAAATACTTTTTGGGTGTTTTTGAGCATTTATTGCGGAATGGAAAAGTTTGTTAGTGATTATCACCCCATAGTTTTATTTTTTTACCCAAAAGGCTGTACGCAGTTTGTTTTCTATTGGTCTAAGCTTAATTTTGGCTTTTGTTTCAATCTTGCACAAGAATTATTTTAGATTTTACAGCAAAAATACTTTTTGGGTGTTCTTGAGCATTTTTTGCTGAATGTAAAAGTTTGTCGATGATTATCACCCCATAGTTTTATTTTTTGCGAAGAAGCTGTACGCAGTTTGCTTTCTATTGGTCTAAGCTTTATTTTGGTTTTTCTTTCAATCTTGCACAAGAATTATTTTCGATTTTACAGCAAAAATACTTTTTGTAAGGAGTTTAGCTGTATACTGGTATTTCTTTGTTTTGTGCACAATCATTATTTTATTTACTTTGATTATAACGAAATCAATCAATAACAAGTAAATATTAATATATCGGCGTGTTTGTTATAGCCGAGCTTTACTGTACAATTGTACTGTACGTTTCGAACATAAGTGTTATAAATAGATGAAATAAAACAGATTATGGTTTATCACAAAAGCGTGTTTTATTTCTCGAGTTCAAAACAAGACTAAACTTGTATGTATCTATCAAGCCAAAAGTACGTTATAAATTCTTGTATATAAAGCAAAAGGAAAAATATAATAAATACGTACAAATAGAGTTAATGTCAAAATGTAAATAATTAGAGTTGCCATTCGATTTACTTCGTCCTTTCCAACACCTCCCCTCGAAGTAGTGAGAATGATGATATCAATGACCACCGGCGTTGGTCAGACCCAAAACGGAAATACATCTACCGTGCTTGACAGCACACAAACCCTTTGTTAAGACATCTGCTGGCATGTCTTCAGTTGCCATATATTCAAGGCTGATGTCACCATTTTGCTGCTTCTGTTTTATGAAATGATGCCTCACGTCAATATGTTTTGTACGTGAGTGGAAACCAAAACTTGTTGCTAGTTTCTGCGCACTCTGACTGTCGTTATAGAGTTTCATAGGACCACCACATAGGACAGCTCCCTTAAATATAAAGCCTATTTTGTAGCTTCCGAAATGGCCAAGTATTTAGATTCGGTACTCGAAAGAGATACTGTTCGTTGTTTACGGGCTTCCCAACTTATAGCAGCACCAGACATTATAAAGGCATAACCAGAGTATGATCTGTCGATCATATTTGCAACCCAATCTGCATCAACTACACCATATATTTGAGTGCTGTCTTGTTGATATAAAAGACCACAATTTTTTGTACCTTTTAGGTATCGTAAAATTCGTTTGGCAGCTTGCCAATGCTCATCATTAAAGTTTGTATTAAATTGACTTAAAAAATTCACGGAATATGCTATGTCCGGACGAGTATTCACTGCCAGAAACATTAGAGCGCCAATAAGATTCTGGTATGGATACTTCTTCATCACTCGTTCGTCACAATTTTCAGGCTTCTGCAGCTTACTATTCGAAGCCATTGGAGTCTGGGTCGGCTTGCAGTCACTCATATTAAATCTTTCCAAAATAGTTTTAATATATTCACCTTGGCTCAGGAAAACTTTATGGTCAGCAATGTTTTGTTTAAATTCAACTCCCAGACACACTTTAACTGGACCAAGATCCTTCATTTCGAAAGATTCTGCTAATGACCCTTTGATTCTGTTTAACCAGGATTTGTTATTCGATGCGATTAACAAGTCATCGACATATACCGTTACAAGGATGAGATTCCCATTTTTCTCCTTCACAAATAAACATGGATCCTGTTTAGACGGCTTTAGATCAAGTTTTTGTAATTTTGTAAATAGTTTCTGTTACCATTTTAAACCAGACTGACGTAATCCATATAGCGCTTTCACTATTCTGCATACTGGGTACTTACAAGATTTTAATTCGTTCAGCCATTTCGTTGCTGTTGACTTAACCTGACGAGATTTGACTTCGGACGACCCAACTGTTCTTCCTGAAACTATTTTGTTCAACACAGAATGTAAATTCTCCGGGACTTCCATAAAAACATCTTCACTCAATTCACCATTTAAGTAGGCAGTCACTACATCCATCTGACGGATTTCAAGGTCCATTTTAGCTGATAACGCTGAAAGCAATCTAATTGAGGTTGATCGCACCACAGGAGAATAGGTGTCGAAAAAATCCTCCCCTTGACGCTGTGAGCATCCCTTCGCCACCAATCTAACTTTTTTCTTCGTATCTTCTTTTGTTCGGAATACAAAACGATTACCAATTACCTTTCTATTTTCAGGGCGTTCCACAATTTCCCAGGTGTTATTTAGTAAATGTGCTATATACTCATCCTCAATAGCCTTCACCCATGATTCATCGCCATTTTGCAGCACTTCAGCAATTGTAGCAGGATTTTCAGAGATTGCTAGGTTACAATCTTCAAAACCCTCAAAATCTGAATCGTCATTCTCAATATCTGTTGAAACATTAATACGTGGTGTATCTGAAACGACATTATCTTCCGGTGTTTTTGTGCTATCACCATCAATGCATTTTTGTTTGAATTCTATAAATTCATCTTCTTCTTCTTGAGAAATATCTTTGTATTCATTTTTAAAGTACATAGCTTCTACAATTTTCACATCACGACTTACTATGATATGACGTTTGCGTGGACACCACAGTCGATAAGCTTTAGCCTCATTAGAATAGCCTACCAGTACACATTTCTCAGATCTTGATTCGAATTTACTGTTAGAACCACTTTTATTTAAAACGTATACCACAGAGCCAAAAATTTCTATGTGTTTTACTGAGGGAGTTTTTCCAAAATACAACTTATATGGTATCTCTCCATTTAATGATCTAGTTGGGCATCGGTTTCTAATATAGCCAGCAGTATTAATTGCTTCTGCCCAAACTTTGGTGGAGCTCCCGCCTGTTTCAACATGCATCGAGCCATTTCCAGAAGAGTTCTGTTCTTGCGTTCTGATATTCCATTTTGTTGTGGCGTATGAGGGGCACTTAAACGTCTACGTATACCTGATTCTTCTAAATATTTGTCGAACTTACCGTTACAATACTCACGGCCGTTATCTGATTGCAGCATTTTAACTTTTCTGCCCGTCAAGGTCTCAGCAGCGTTTTTAAATTTCATAAATGCGTCTAAAACATCAGATTTTTGCTTTATTACGAAGATTTCACAGTAGCGAGAGAAGTCATCCGTAAAAGTTACGAAGTATTTAGCACCAGAATGAGATGCAACTCTCATTGGTCCACAAACGTCGCTGTGGATGATTTCTAATAAATTTGTTGTACGGTGACCACTACTCCTAGGAAAAGGTCTACGAGTCTGTTTCTCACTTAGGCATATTTTACAAACAGATAATTTTTCATCTTCATTAAATTTTATACCGTGGACCAAATTGTCTTTACACATATTCCTTAAATCTTGCTCATTTAAGTGTCCCATTTTACAATGCCATTTATCTAAATCACCTTTCTTTATTTTCGCACTACCAGCAAAAATCAAGTTGTTTTCTAAATAATATAAATTTCCAATACGATTAGCCGTATACAAAACTTCGCCTTTTTCTAAAATTTCAGCTTTATTTCTATGGAAATAAACGTCAAAGCCATTGTCTGTTATTTTTGAAACAGAGAGTAAATTTTGTCTTATTTTTAAAACTCACCACGGCAAATAAAAGAAAACAATGGAAAAATGTAAACAGAAACAGCTGTTCGCCTTGTTGGAGTTTGATTTGTTCACATACGTAAAATATTTTGTGCTTTGGATACCGCCAACAGTGTAGCCAGATGAGGGGATTTGTCCCCAAATTGGGGATTTAAACTTCTATTTGGGACAGATTTTTGTGGGGAGGGATTTGGGGATTTTTCATTATAAGCACTTTTAATAAACATTAATTTTTTCCACTTACATATATTTCCATTATTTTAAAATAATGTTTCAATTGATGAATATCATTTGATTGAATGCAAACGTGTGTGCAGATACTAGGCTGAAATTAATGTTGGTATAGGATGTTCAGAGGAATGATAGCTGTTATCACTTTCGGATCAAAAGAAATTACAGGAATTTGCTTACAATATGTATTTAGCTATACTAGCAAAAAAAAATTCTTAAAAGATTCTATGAAAATTGTTTACATATCGATAGTCAAGCAAGTTGGCAACCCTTGTAGCAAGACGTACTTTTCAACAGTGCTCAAAACGTAGTTACAAAAAAACGAAATTTAGAGAATAAAACCTTATAAAAAAATAATAAAATTTTGTAAACAAGTAAAATAAAACATAAGGAATTAGAAATAAATCAAATATGCCCAAAAAAAGTGGTCGCCGTAGTATTGCAAATAAAAAGAAAATTATATATTGTGATAAATGTGAGAATGAAATCAAAGAAGAAACCGATGATTATATTCAATGCGACAAGTGCGCTAAAAATTATCACTCACAATGTTCGAATTTGAGTAGAAGAGAATTTGAGAGGCTACTCAAAAATGAAAACGAAATTTTTAACTGTCACTTGTGTAAAGAAGAAGGAGGTGAAATAAGACAAGAATTAAACTCAATCAAAACAAAACTTAAAAAACTTGAAAAACTTGAGAAGTTAGATCAGCTGAGTGAGTCTATTATGTTTATGTCAACTAAATTTGGCGAAGTGTTCAAAGATGTGGCTGAAAACAAAAAAAAATTGACTGAAGTTGAAAAAGAAAATAAAAAACTAAAAACAGAAATAAAAGCGTTGAAGTCTTCAGTAAAAATCTTAAATGATCATCGGGTTAGAAACGATTGTATAATTAGTGGTTTAAAAGTGGCTGAAAACATAAGTGCTTTTGATGCTGTGGAAAACCTTTCCGAGAATACTGGTGTTTCGTTTCAAAAAAATGCAGTGGAACATGCTTATTTCCTAAAAAATAAAAACAAAAACAATGATAAAAAAACAATAGTTGTTAAATTTACATCAAAAGCTAATAAGGAAGAATTTATGTCATCCAAAGCAAAACTTAAAGAAAATGAAAAAACAAAAAATGTATTTATAAACAATTTTAACAGCAAAGAAACTATGAACCTTTTTTACCATGCTAAATCTTTAAAAACCATTGGTTACCAGTATGTTTTTATAAGAAATGGAAGAGTTTATTGCAAGAAAAATGAAACTTCCAAGCAGCAGTTAATTTATGATGAGGTTGATGTAGATAACTTGTTATTGAATGCCACAACTAATAAGCATTGGGGCAGAAGATCTTTTAGCCATTCCAGACCAGCTGAAAATGAGGATTCTAGTGAAGATGATGTGGAAGATGGTGCTCCGTTTGTATTGCCTTCATAAATAAATAAATATGTATACAATAAAGAATATATTTTGTTAATTGAACTTTTTGTAATTCCTTTATTTTTTCTATGATTAAAAATCAATATTTTAATAATTTTTCAAATTTTAAAAACTATATTACTAGTTTAAACTGTAATTTTCTTAATATTATTAGTATTAACATAAGAAGTGTTTCGTCCATAGAAAAATTTAATAATTTCAAATCGTTCTTAGCTCAATTTCCAAAACTACCCGATATAATAGCAATTCAAGAAACTTGGTTTAATAAAGATATTATACAGTTATATGAAATACCTGGTTTTGCGAATATCCATTCTCGTTGTACATAAACAAAGACATCGAATTTAGTGTCAGAATTTGTAAAAGTGAAAGCTATGTCGAGTTCATAGCTGTTATTTTAAACAACATCAAAATTGAATATAAACCTTTACAAATTGTGTCATATTACCGCTCACAAAAATGCAGTGATGCGTATTTCATAAACCTTCTTGATGTTTTGTTGGATGACTTAGCTCAAACCCCACTAATAGTTGTTGGTGACTCAAATATTGATCTTTTTAATAATTATTCATCTACTGAACTGGTCTCACTATTTCAAAATTATGATTGTACTAGTGCGCATAATCTTATCACAAGACCTGGAAGTAAAACGTGCATTGACCATATATTTAGTAATTTGTCTGAGAATATTTTTATTGATTCTGTTGAGTGCACACTTTCAGATCATAATATGTTATCATGTAAATTAAAGAATAGCTTTAAAAGCAAAAAATACATTGAAATATCAAAAACTTATTGTGATTATGATATGGCTAGAGCTCACTTAAGAAATATCCTACCCCGTAATTATTCAACATTAGATGTCTCTGTTCTAACAAATTCATTGATATCTTGTATAGAATCAGCTGTTCTTAATTCAACGGTCGTAACAAAGTCAAAAAAGCCGTTGCATTTTGAACTAACCCCGTGGATAAACAAAAATCTTCAAGAGTTAATCTTATTTAAACATAAATTATTAAGGCAAAGACGTAGATCAAAAAACAAAGAAAATATTAACATTGCTTTGAAAAGATTAAGTAGGGTTATTAAAGTGGCCGTTAAAACATGTAGGGATAATTTTTATACTGATGGTTTGTATAAGGCTGGCAGTGATCCAAAGAAATGTTGGAAATTTATCAACACTACACTTGGTCGATCAAAAACTAGTGGTGTCAAACTCTGTGATTTGCATGGGAGGATTATTGCAGATGATGAAATCAAAGTAGATTGTTTAAATAAGTATTTTATTTCTGTTCTAAAAGAGCTCAAACAGAAAATAGCTATTTTACCAGGAGACTCCTTTAACTCATTAAGGACACTCACAGCTGTACGATGTCGTTTCATTTTTAATAATATTAACATAAATGATGTTCATGAAATTGTGTGTAATATGGAAGTAAATAAATCTCTAGGCTTTGATAACATAACCATAAAGTTTGTAAAGGAATGTTTTGGTGAAATTTCACATATCCTAGTTGAAATCTTCAACAAAATGATTTACACTTCTATGTATCCAGATATTTTAAAAATTCATAAGATAGTGCCCATTCCGAAAACCGCTCATGCATTTACTATAGACAAATATCGACCAATCGCTGTGCTTTCGGCTATAGATAAAATTTTTGAAAAACTCTTGTACGATAAGCTTTTAGATTATCTAGAGCAGAATAATCTTTTATTCAAATACCAATTTGGATTTAGAAGAGGCATGAGTACCCAAGACGCTGTCTTGAATGTTGTAAGGTGCATTTGCAAAGGTTTGGACGACGGTTACAGTGGGGTAGCGGGTATGTTTTTTGATCTTTCAAAGGCCTTTGATCTTGTTGATCATGAAATAATACTCAAAAAACTAGAATTTTATGGTGTTCAAGGTAGTGAGCTATTGTTGTTCAGGAATTATTTTATTAATAGAAAACAGTATGTCCAAATTGGACACTGCAAAAGCTTTCTTGGTACCGTTGAATATGGCGTTCCGCAAGGAAGTGGATTAGGTCCTTTATTGTTTTCAATTTACTTGAATGACTTGAAGAATCTTAATCTTGCCGATGATATATGCCTCTTCTATCCTTTCAAATATGATCTTGTTCTTAAAACTAATATTGGGAGAGATGCATCTCTTTTATTTGAATTTGCTCGTTTAAATGGTTCGCTACTAAATTCTGATAAAACCAAATTAATTCGTTTTCGACCGCGCTCAGCTAGTTTGAATAATAACTTTTCTGTTGATGTTGATGGTACCTCTATTTGTGAAACTCATTCAGTTAAATATTTGGGAATAACTTTACAAAGCAACTTATCCTGGGATATTCACATTAATGAGGTCAAGAACAAAATAGCTCCTGCTATTGGGATATTATATAAGTTTAAAAGTAAGCTAAGTGTGAAAGCGAAGCTAATGATTTATAATGGTTTGATACAACCGCATCTGAATTACTTAGCTTGTGTATATGCCTACAACAAGAGTAATAATCTTCAAAAATCTTTACAATATGTTCAGAATAAAGCTTTAAAAACTGTATACAGCTTACAAAGAACTCATCCAACAATTTCTTTATATAGAGATGTTTGCAAAACTGTTTTGCCCATTTATGGTTTACACAAGTATCAGGCTTTATTATTTGTATTCAAAAGTATCCATAACATAGGTGGGCAAGCAATTCCTTTTTTACAAAACCAGTCGAATTTCAATACACGAAACGTATCAAACATTAGAGTTCCTAGGTGCAGATTGGAAAAAACTAAGCAACGTATTGATTATGTAGGTGGTAATATGTATAATGATTTACCTCCTAACTTAAAATCTATTGACAGATTATCGACATTTAAAGTTATGTGCAAAGAATATTTAAATGGTTTAATGGAAACACTTCTAATGTAACTAAATTTTGACTTAAAATATATAAAAATAAAATAAAATTAAATTTATTATCTACATATATTTTATATTTATATATATTTACGTGCAGATGTATATAACTTGAATATTTGTACATTTAGTGTTTAAGTAACTGCCAACTTGCCTCAAAAATGCCTTCTTGGCGCTGAGGTCTAAATTGTAATGAATGAAAATATTATGTACAATTATATTCAATAAAAAAAATAAAAAAAAATATCGTCCCTAAAATGTGCCACTATTGAATGTACAAAATTCGCGATTTAGATTCGTATCAATGGTCGTTCAATTTGTACGATACTCTTCGCTGTAAAATGGTGAATTTTTCATAGAGGATTGAATTAAGTAGACATGGTACGAACGACATATTAACATCACGTAACTAATTTTGTGTTATTTTTCAGGAAACGCAGAAAATTATGTAATGTAAATCGTTCAAAAAATTCCTGTCCTCAAAATAAACAAAGTGAAATTAATTAACATTCAGGTAGGTGATAGAAAACGATCCTTTTCAAAATGATTTCAATACGATTGTTTTAAAAAGGTGTGATGAATTCCGAATTCTGACCGTTTTTGACAATTAGTTTCGAGCCAAACTCAAACTTCTGACTTTTCAAAAGTGCACGAGAAGATAAAATATAACCAATATAATAGAACTGTGGGAAGAAATTTAACAGAAAAGATTCAGAAAACCATTGAACACAAATTTGGAAATTATTGACGAAAGGACTATAGCAAATATATTCATATCTTTTATCGTTTTCAAATCGTTTTTGTGTTTAAATCGTTTTTCATCACATACCTGATTATATACTAATTAATTTTCAGTTATTTTATTTCGTGGTTGGTAATGCTTTCAGTCTAACTAAGGGGCTGATAATCAAAGGGGTGCAAGTGCAAAAAAGCGGAATTAAGCTTGCAAAATTGTTTTTGTTAATATTCATTTCATACTTAATTTTTAGCTTTGTAAAACATATAGTTTTTTAAGATTATAATACAGGTCTGAATTTTCTTAGAGAGATAAATATCAATATTAAGTGCTGATTCCTGCATCTAACTCATTTTTTTAGTTTTGCACTTGTACCCCTTTGCTTCTCAGCTTTTCAATTATAATGTAATATCTTCAACTGAAAAGTTGTAGAATTCAGTTTCGTGTTGCCAACGTATGACCTACGATATATAAACTGCCGGAAAGAGTGGGCTGACTGTCCAACCAGCAGAGGAACCCAAAATAGATTAATAGGGCCGGAACCGTTCTTTGGCATCTCACGTGGATACGTCAAAGAGAAGAATAGTTCCTGAGATTAGGTGGTGCTTACTCGCCATTTATTGTTAACGAACAAAAATGATCTCAGACCATTAACCGAGAAACAGTGGTCTCAGACGACAACAATTTGTTATTGCTACCTCTGAGACTCCATGAAACTCAAGAAGACATACTGGAACCTGCGCAATTTCCCGTCTGTAATTGCTCACCGAATGAAGTTTCTTGGAGGAATACTGATGGCTTCAAGTAAAGTATGTAACCTATCATCGAGCGGAATAATTGGCTTTAGCGTAGCCTTAATATGCTTCAGCACAAATCTGAGCTGGGTTTTCCAGAATCGCAAAACTGTAACGGTTTCTTAAAACTTTGTGGCAGAAAAAACGAAAGCATTTATTTTATTTTATTTCTCTGAAATTTTATTATTACTTTTAGAAAAAAATGTTTCCTTATCCTAGAGAGAAAGTGAATTAAAGGCCCTTTTCACAATGTATGATTAAAAGTTAACGTGTAGTTTAACTCAAGTTCGGCATACAAAACTTCTCGTTAAAGAGCACGTTAACTTTTAATCGTATATTGTGAAAAGGACCATAAATATAACCATTGTCAAAGTATTAAAAGTTGTTAGTTTTCCTATTCAGTTTTATTAGAAGTGGAAAATGCATAATATGCATATTACATGTCATGTAAACATTAGGTTGATATATAGGTAAATCTAAATAATACTATTATTTAGACGTAATAAAATACGCAGAGGACTTAAAAATTATATTTTTGTTGAATGATAGTGCTTATTATAAAATATATTTTTGGGGACAAAATTGGGGATTTTCCTTTTGAAATGGGGATTTTTGGGGACAACATTTTTAAAATTGGGGACATGAGGCAAAACTTTTCTGGCAACACTGACCGCCAAAGCGAATAATACTGAATTCGCCTTGGATACCGCTTGTATATTAGAGACCTGCGCTGTGACGGCTCACAGCCGGCTGAGCCGAGCCGCCGATAATTTTTGACAGTCGCGCCGCCGCCGAGAAAAGTTCGGCTTACTTCGCCTACAAACTAGCCGCCGATTGTCCTTGTACACTATGAAATAATAATTGTTTTTATTAATTTTTTTATTTATTTTTTATCTTAAATTTGATTTTTATGTTATTTGTTCTGAGTCGGCTGCCGCCGACAAAATCACTCGGCGCAGGTCTCTGTTGTATATCATGGTACAATAATTGTATCATGCTTGTATATATACAAGCTTTATATACTATAGTTTTCCATGAATTTTTGAGATAAGATAATACAAAACGTAATTGTGAACAATGTTAGAATTGGAGAAAAAATATCCTTGCCGTAGTGTTCTTATTAAAAATCTGTGCGACTTGATATCGAACGGTGAAGAGTGTTTTCCTCCCGCAATTTTTGTTTACGGTCATGCTGGAACTGGAAAAACGGCAATTATTAAAGATTTTTTACGGCTGGGAAAGAAAGAAAATAAAATTCGTGGAGTTTATGTTAATTGCGTTGAATGTTATACCATAAAAATTCTTTTAGAGAATTCTGTGGGTGAGTTAATTTGTGACAGCCAAGATTTACGATGCGATAGTCTAAAGGAATTTGTGGAATTGTTGAAAAAAGGAAATACCAATAGGAGTGAAGGGTATGTTTTGGCATTAGATAATGCAGAACGTTTACGAGATATGGACGGAAATATTATGCCGTTACTTCTAAGGCTACAAGAAATATCTGGACTAAATATATGTGTACTGCTCATATCCCAAATACCATTTGAAAAATATCACTCCAGGACTGGGCTAGCTGAGGTCGTAACACTGCATTGTCCACAGTATTCAAAGACGGAGACATTAAAAATATTAGGTACACAATTCGAAGTGGCAAAGCAAATGCTAAAATATCATATAAAGGCTGAAAGTATGGATAAACAAACGAGTAAAAATGTAGCAGATATCGTGAATGCATTGACTGTCGAATTTTTTAATAATTTCCTAAACGTATTTTTAAGTGTTTTTTATAAGGCTTGTCGTGATGTTCCGGAACTTAAAATTACTGCTTGCAAATGTTTTCTGATATATATGGAACCAGTTTTTTATAAGTCTATAGATATAAGAGATGTATCCAAACTTTGGCGAAATATTGCGGCACCGTTACGCGTTGCATTATCCAGGGTCTATATGCGTTATGGCAAAACAGAGAAACACGTGAGTTTTTTTAATTAATAACTTATAAAATAGAATGTTGGCAGAGTAGGCGTTGGATGGGAAACAGATCTTCCGTGGAATTTTTCATTAACCAGTTGTATAACAGAAGCCACCAGCTTCCTTTACAAAGGTATATGTTGCATTACTTGTTGTGCTCCTATGAGCGAATATAATATGGCATTATAGTTACTCTGACTCACCGATCTTAAATTCACCGATCTTTGATCATGAGAGTTAACTCAGGAGAACCTTAAAACCTATATTTATCATTTCCATGCGAAAAGGACACTTTAAAATTCGCTTAATCATTAGGAAGGCGCATCTAACAAGGCGGAATTATATCACTCCTTTAATGTAACATAGTCATACCTAACAAAAAAAAAATTTATGGAAAAAGTGTCCCTTAATACATGTGTACCTTCTGTATAAAACGAAGTTAAAAGAATTAACGGCTCATAATTCAGTGCAAGTTAATCTTTCTTTTTGGTTTAAAATGTGTTTAAACCAGCAAATCTATAAATCAGTAAACATATAAACTAGGGCTGTATAATTTAGCCGGCCAAACCGGCTAAAAAGATTAGCTAAGAAAATTAGCCGGTTAACCGCCCTGCGGGAAATATTGTACCAATTGTCATGAACTTTCTTGTCTTACGACTGTTGAAAATGCGAAGGGTACGAAATGTTCCTGAGTGGTGACCGGTGAAAAGAATCATATCACAAAACTAGAACAAAAATGTTAGGAAAAAACCCTCATTGCACAAGCAGATTTTTCCAAATCAAAAATATTTATTTAAAGTACAGTAATTCAGCTAGTATTACAGAACCCATCACAGGACAAGTAGCCTTAGTTTGGGTGTAGAACCTATCACTGAGTGTCTTAATTATGTCAATTGACCCCCTCCAATGACAACGCCATGTAAAAGTTACCGGTCCCTTTCATATAAAGTTCATGTACTCGAACCGGTTGCTAGTCCTTGTAAAAGTTACCGGTCCCTTTCATATAAAGTTCGGGAACTCGAACCGGTTGCTAGTCCCTCTAGATCGACCAGCTTATATAATTTAGCCGGCTTAATCGGCTGATTTAGCCAGCTTATACTATGTTAGACCTGAGTTTTTAATCGTGTTTAAGCAAAAAGTTTAAACATTTAATCAAACCCGTTCACAGTACACTAGAGATAATGAAATTGACACTCACAGCTGACTTCTTGCAAATAACAGCAAAATAGCAAATTTATAATTCTTACTATTATTAAAAATAGAAAAGAATATTTTATTTTTCCATTTTATAAAGTAGTTGGCGATTTTGTTAACCCATGTTATTTTTTTGAGAAACTTTAAAGTCAGTATAAAAAAAATAACATTATTGTGATATATTTTGCAAAGCTCATTTGCAAAATATAATGCATAATGAATATTCTGGACGCGCAATTACGAGCTATAAATCATATGAATGTAAATATGTAACAATTTGTTGGCCCTCTTATGTACCTTTTCAAGAAATATGGAATACATTTAATAACCATACAATCGGGAATGCCACAGAGTTTAATTCCGTTCGGAAACGGAATTCAATCCACCCTAATATGTGTTGCATAAAAATTGAAGTAAGACAAAAGAACGTGTTTAACAGTTCAAATACTTTTATTGGAATGAATGATTTAGCAAATTATTCTTTGAATTCATTAGTTACAATACAATACAAAAATCAATGTAAAGTAAAATAACAGGGTGTATTGGAAATACTAAAGTGTTTACACTTACAAAATAAAACAATAAAAATGTATAAGCTAAAAGTGAATGTTGTTACCCCAACACTCCTCCTCATTCACTTAAATTACATTTGTTACAAAAATAGTCGTGTTTATTTGGCGCCAAAGGCTTTGTTAAAACGTCAGCTATCATTTCTTGCGTAGGGCAGTAGCTTGTTGTAATGATGCCTTTCTTTACTAGATCTTTAGTCATTTTGTATTTTGTATCCATATGCTTTGTTCTACATGAAAATTTATCATCATCTAAAATACGTAAACAGCTTTGGTTGTCATTAAAAATAGTGGTTGGTTCATATATCGGTTGTTGTAAATCTTCCAGTAGTTGTCTTAGCCATTTCGCCTCTTTTGCAGATTCAGATAAAGAAATATATTCTGCTTCACACGTTGAAGAAGCTACGAGTTTTTGTTTTTGACAGCATAAATCCATAGGCGTTCTTACTGATTTGGCATCTTGAAGTCCAAATTCCCAAACGGTTTTATTTATATAATTTGATTGGCAAAGTTGAAAATTTCCGTCGGAATCTTTTGATATTTCAATTCCTAAATAATGTTTTAATTTGCCTAGATTTTCTATAGCGAAATTACTTGATAATGTGCTTTCAATATATTTTATTTGTTCGTTTGTGGAACAGGCCAATATAAGGTCATCAACGTAGACTATTACATAACATATATTTCCATAAATGTTACCGTAATACAAACAGGGATCATTAAGACTTTGTTTAAGTTGCGATTTCACTAGAACTTCGTGTAAAGTATTATTCCAGGTTCTTGCAGCCTGTTTTAAACCATAAATACTTTTGTTCAAACGACACACCAGTTTACCGTTTTTCTCTTGAAAACCTTGAGGCTGTTTCATAAAAATTGTTTCGGACAATTTTCCGTTCAAAAATGCTGTTTTCGCATCTATATGGTTTACAAGCATTTCTTTCTTTCCAGCAATAGACAATAAAATTCTGAAGGTAGTGTGAGATACTACCGGGGAAAAAACCTCATCATAATCGATGCCATATTTTTGAGAAAAACCTTGAGCAACAAGTCGAGCCTTGAAACGATCTATTTCACCATTAGAATTTCGTTTTATTCTGTAAACCCATTTACTTCCTGTTGGAGCGCAGCTCTTTTTTTGGATTCTCTAACTTCCGTATAAATAATATAAGACGCTTTAACTGTTCAAACGTTTATTCGAGAATAAGATTTAGATAAAAAGTACAAAGTAAGAAAGAAAAACAGAGTAGCAAATATTAGCATTGATCAACATAGTTGCACATAAATGTACTTTAAAACTCCAATACTCCTCCTCAATGCCAATATTTATACTATGTTCAAATAACAATATACAATATGTGCCTAAAATAAAAAATACATTACATAGTTAGACCTAGAAGTTTTGAAAATCGTTCATGGTTAACCCTTTGCAGATTCTTAGTCAACACATCAGCAATCATGTCTTTAGTATTACAATATTTCAAATTTATCTGCTTTTTCTGATATAAATCTCGAACGTGATGGTATTTAATGTCGATATGCTTACTACGAGCATGATAGACTGGATTCTTCACAAGATGCAATGCCCCCATGTTGTCGCCTTGAATTTCAATGACATCATTATACAATTTGATCTCATTCAATAGTTTGCCAATGTATGTTGCCTCTTTGGCCGCCGAAGAAAGCGCCATATACTCAGCTTCAGTACTGGATAACGCAACAGATTGTTGCTTTCGGCTTTCCCATGAAAATGCTGCACCTGCTAATAGGAAAGTGTACCCCGTATAAGACTTGCGGTCAGCAGCATCTCCACCCCAGTCTGCGTCGACATAACATTTAATTGGACAGCCAGTCTTATGATACTTTAGTTGCATATTCTTCGTTTTGCTCAAATATTTTAAAACTCTTTTCGCTGCGGTGAAATGTTCAATATGAGGGTCGCTATTTCTTTGTGATAGTTTTGAGACAGAGTGTAAAATGTCAGGCCTAGTACATAGACTGATATACATAAGAGAACCTATCAACGACTGGTATTCGACTTGATCGACTCTATTACAATCTTCATTATTACACGTAACTTGGAAATTCGGTTCCAAAGGTGTCGCCACGGATCGACAGTTCTCCATGTTATACCTTTTCAATAAATTTTCTATGCTTCCTCTTTGATCAATTGCAATTTCGCCCGTTGGTTCGTTTCTTTCCACTTCAATATTCAAAAAATGATTCACTGGCCCTTTGTCCACTAGTTGCAATCTTTCTGCAATTGCTTTTTTAATAGAATTTATCTCATTAATGTTGGAACACCCAATCAACATGTCGTCTACATATACAGCGATTAAGTTAATTCTATTTTCAATTTGTTTTACATATAAGCATGGCTCACTTTCACACGCATAGAATCCAATTTCATTTAGAATAGAATTTAACTTACGGTTCCATTGGCGTCCTGACTGTTTCAGACCATATAATGCCTTCTTTAATCTCAATACATGACGTGGTCGACTTTTGTCCACAAACTTTTCCGGCTGAGTAATATAAACATCTTCGTCTAGTTTACTATTGAGGTATGCTGATGAAACATCCATCTGGTGTAAATGTAGCTCGTATTCAGCCGCTAATGCAAATACCATTCTTATGGTCTCGTATCTGACAACTGGAGAAAATGTTTCATCATAGTCAACTCCATAAACCTGAGCACAGCCTTTTGCCACCAGTCTAGCCTTAAATCTTTCGATGTCACCATTCTTATTTTTCTTAAGCGAAAAAACCCATCGGCTACCTATAGCATTCTGATCAGTAGGCGGCTCAACCAGTTCCCACGTATCATTTTTTAAAAGTGCAGTGTACTCGCTTTCCATAGCATCCCACCAAAACTGTGAATACTCACACGATAGAGCCTCATTTACGTTTTCTGGGACGTCAATATTTTTAGAACACATAAAATTAATAGTGTTGTATACCTTTCTGGGTCTACCCTGTGCTCCGCGAATAATTCTCGGTCTCCCCTTTGCCCTTTTGGCCGGTTCTTCCTCAAAGCCATAGAATTCACTTGCAGATTCATAGTCGCTTTCATTTTGTATATCTAATTCGGTATCTCCTATCTCAACGCCGTTGTTATCCTGTTGTTCGATTCTAGTTGGCAATAACTCTATATCAGCTTGACCTTTCAATTCCGTCTCTATGAAATAAACATCTCTGCTAACGATTATTTTTCCTGTTGTCTTCTCATATAAACGATAGGCTTTTGCAGTGTCTGAATACCCTACCATAAGGTATTCCTTACCCTTAGGTTTAAACTTGCCATGTTGTTTTTTGTCCAATGCAAAAGCAACCGAGCCAAATGTTTTAAAGTGTTTGACCACCGGTTTACGTCCAAACCAAACTTCATGAGGCGTCATATTATGTATTGCTTTAGTGGGAGATCTATTCCTTAAATATGCGGCAGTATTGATTGCTTCTGCCCAAAGATTTTCATTAAGCCCCGCACCAATTATCATGCACCGCGCCATCTCTACCAGAGTGCGATTGAACCTTTCGGCAACGCCATTTTGCTGCGGAGTATAGGGTACGCTCAATTGTCGAACAATTCCATTTTCTTTCAAGTAGCTATCAAAGGCGGCATTCACAAATTCGGTGCCATTGTCGCTGCGCAGTATTTTAATCTTACGATTAAGTTGTCGCTCGACCATAGATTTAAACTCTTTAAACTTGCAAAACACCTCACATTTCGTTTTCAAGAAATAGACAAAAACATACCGACTCTTGTCGTCAATGAATGTCAACATGTATTTTGCACCACCACTGGATACACTGTTCATAGGACCACACACGTCACTGTGTATAATTTCGAGCAAATCAGTAGCTCTACTCTCCGAACATTTGAATGGTCTGACACTGCATTTACATTGCAAGCAAACATTACAGTCCATGTTATCAGGTATGTTTACATTTATACCAAGTACCATATTCTTATTTACTAATTGCCGCAAACTAGCAAAATTCATGTGTCCAAATCGTTTATGCCACTTCATTACTTCGTCCGTAGCGCCACATGAAAGAAAACATTTTTTATTATTATTTACACCATGTAAAAATAATCCGCCGACCCTTTTGGCTTTAAACAAAACCTTACCGCTTTTACTCATCACTGCTTCTTTGTCACTAAATGTAACATTACAACCACCACTTACAGCCTTACCAACCGAAATAAAATTACACTGCAAGCATGGAATATAGAGCACGTCTTTCAATAGTATTTGAAACTCTTTTATGTAAACCTTTCCTTTACCCTCTGTCAAAATTCTGTCACTACCAGCAAGTACAATTTCTTCTTTATGTTCTTCAAATTCTTCAAACATACTGCGGTCGCAACACAAATGCGCTGATGCGCCGCTGTCGACGCACCAAATATTCTGCCGCAATGTACTCTCATTTGATACCGAAAAAGCAGCACGATATGTTTGATCGTTTTTCTGTTCTGCTTTTGAACCTCTTTCTCTGCATTGCGCTGCGTAGTGACCACTTCGGCCACAGTTAAAACATTTGAAATTATGTTTTTTGCGAAAAACGTTGTTCTCGTTGTCTTTGTTGTTTCTGTTATAGCTGTTCTTTTGATTTCGTTTTTTCGCCTTTCCGTCGCGTGCCATAAATGCCTGTACAGTATTTTCTGTATTTGTAGTTTCATTGTTGTTTGCCTTTCGTCTTTGACCTTCTTCGATTAATTTAATTTTAAGTGTAGATAATCCGGGAAGCTCATCTCTTGCTTCAAGGGCCACTACCAGATTCTCATACGTTTTCGGCAAACTCGCCAGCAACATAATTACATAAAGCTCCTCCTGAAGGGTAACACCGGTTTCTGCCAATTTATCAACAATTGAGGCAAAGTTGCTTATGTACTGTTGAATACATTCATCTGCTGCCATACGCGCTTCCAGAAGTTGCTTGAACAATGTTACTTTACGCACGGGTCCCTTTGGGCGATGTACCTCTTTCAATGTGTTCCAGGTGTCAGCAGATGTTTGACAATTTTTAATGTATGATATTTGCATAGGGGTTGAACACAATATTAGTGTAGCTGTTGCTTTTTCATCCTTTGCGACCCATGCTGCTACCACAGCAGCATTTGTACTAGTTGATTCAGGCTTTACTGAAGCACCCGACACAACCGACCATAAATCTTGGTGCACAAGCACACTCCTCACCTGAAGGCTCCAAGAATCGTAATTCATATCATCTAACTTGGGTATGTTACACATAGAGGCCATCTTTATTCAATTTATAATTTCTACTTATTTTTCATAAAACTTTATGTACGACCTGGTCCCATAACCTGTTGGAGCGCAGCTCTTTTTTTGGATTCTCTAACTTCCGTATAAATAATATAAGACGCTTTAACTGTTCAAACGTTTATTCGAGAATAAGATTTAGATAAAAAGTACAAAGTAAGAAAGAAAAACAGAGTAGCAAATATTAGCATTGATCAACATAGTTGCACATAAATGTACTTTAAAACTCCAATACTTCCTATGGCTGACTTTCCTTCAGGCAACTCAGCGAGTTCCCAAGTATGATTCTTTTTCATCGATTCAATTTCTTCTTGCATTGCAACTAGCCATTGTGCTTTTTCATCACTATTGAGAGCTTCCTCATAAGTTTTCGGTTCTTTTATTTCTTGTATTGACCATATTTCATCCATAAATCTTCTAGGTTCTATCCCTTTATTTTCACGATTAGAAACTCTAATTCGCGACTGTATTTCTAAATGTTCTTCAGAACAATCTTCTTTATTATTATTATCATTATTGATTGCATTTTGTTGAAATATAGGTGATTCTACCTTCTCCTCCTCAATCAATAATGGGTTTTCACTATCTTGAACTTTAGGTGATTCAACTTTCTCCTCCTTAAGCAACAATGGGAAATTTTTGGGAACGTTATTTGTTTGAAACTCAATTGAAATTTGTTCATCCTTAGTATTTAATTCTTTATTTAAAAAACGCACATCTCGACTTATGACTACCTTTTTGGTAACTGGATTGTAAAAACGAAAAGCTTTCGAGGGTTCATCATATCCCAAAAAAATCATTTCAATTGCTTTGTTATCCAACTTACGTCTTCTTTCAGACGGAACGTGTACGTAACATTTTGAACCAAAAATATGCAGTTGACTTAAATTTGGTTTTGAACCGTACCATAATTCATACGGTGTTGCGTTTGAAGATTTTGTGAAAACTCTGTTCTGAATATAATTCGCAGTTGTTACTGCTTCTCTCCAAAATGTGTACGGCAAATTAGCATCTATTAGTAAACATCTAGCCATTTCAATCAGGCTTCTATTTTTTCTTTCAGCCTTACCATTTTGTTGAGGGCTATAAGGGGCTGTTAATTGTATTTGAATTCCTTCAGACTGTAAAAAACTTGTAAAATGTTTCCCGGTGTATTCCCCACCTCTATCGGAACGAATGGCCTTGGGAGCTCGCCCAAAACTTGTGCGGCAAAACATTATAAAATCTCTAAATACTTGTTCTACTTCTGATTTTTGTTGTATTAGTCGAATCATTGTAAAACTTGAATAATCATCAATAAAAGTCACTACATACCTTTTTTCAGATGGTGTAGTCGTTTGCATTGGGCCACACACATCCGTGTGAATTAGTTGCAACGGCCCTGTTGATTTAGTCAATGATTGTTTCGGAAATGGTTTCCTAGTCAGCTTTCCCTTAGTACATGTTTCACATATCTCTTTTATACCGCATCCAATAATTTTAAAACCATCTGCTAATTTTTCCGAAAACATCTTCTTTATAGCTTCAGGATCACGATGTCCCAGCTTGCGATGCCATGTATGAATGCAATTTTCATTATGTGCCAGTAAAGCATTTATATTATCATTTTGACGCAAAATATACATATCTCCTTCGATATCAGCCATACCGATGTTGTTGCCATTTAAATTTATGTAGCAAATGTCTTTATTAAATTTGACATCAAAACCAATTTTAGTTAATTGTCTTACCGATAATATATTTCCCACCAAACTGGGTGCATATAAAACCTCCTTTGCAAAAAATGTATGTTGCCTACCATTATCATCATAAAGCATCAACTCACCTGCGCCAATACCTTCAATAGCAACCCTTTCTCCATTAGCCAATTCAATATTACTCTTATATGATTTATCCAATTTCTGAAAAAATTTGTAATCGTTAACAGCATGACGAGTGACACCTGTATCAACAAGCCAACAAAAACTTTTATTTTTGCCAAATTTGAATAGAAAATCTGATTTTGATTTTTCCTCTACAGAATTAATTTTGTTAAAATTGTTTCCGAGGACCTGTTTTTGCTTCCAGTTCTTATATTTTACACAATTTTTCTTTTGATGTCCCGGTTTCTTACAAAAATAACACACACCACTGGGCTTGGCAGCAACTTTCATGATGGTATCACCTACCACATCCCCGTTAGCATGCAAACGTCGCTCATATTCGGCGATAATTTTCTGTTGAACAAATGCAAAATTAATTTCATCTTCATTTCGGGATTCTAATGATGTTATTAGAGTATCGTAACCATCAGGCAAACTGCTAAGTAACATAGCTGCACTCCATTTATCGGACAAGGCCTCTTCACCAACATCACGCAATTTTGTGAATAATTCGTTCATTGTGTTTATGTGTGCCACTGCATCTCCACCTTCTTCTAATTTTAATGAGCAAATTCTCCTCATTAAATACACTTTATTGGAGAGAGTATTTTTCTCATGATAATTTTTCAAATTATCCCACATCTCCTTGGCATTTTTTGAATTCCTTATATGACAAAGTTGATCATCCATGACAAGCAATCCAATTGTTCCCCTGGCTTCGTCATCTTTGGTGTCCCATTCATCTACATCGGCTTTATTCTTCATGACACCATTTTCTATCTTTGGTTCTGGACGGCTACCTAATATCACTAGCTTCCACAGATTTTGCTTTCGCAGCAGCAATTCCATCTTGAACTTCCAGTTTCCATAATTTTCATTATTTAATTTGCTAATTTTTGCTTTTGTGTCCGACATTTTTATTTATCTTTATTTCCAAATAAACCTTTATAACTTTAGATGTTTTAACTTCAATTTTCTGGAACCTTGATATGCATAGGCCCATAACCTGTTGCATAAAAATTGAAGTAAGACAAAAGAACGTGTTTAACAGTTCAAATACTTTTATTGGAATGAATGATTTAGCAAATTATTCTTTGAATTCATTAGTTACAATACAATACAAAAATCAATGTAAAGTAAAATAACAGGGTGTATTGGAAATACTAAAGTGTTTACACTTACAAAATAAAACAATAAAAATGTATAAGCTAAAAGTGAATGCTGTTACCCCAACAATATGTTAAGCCCTAGCTGGAGCATACCACAGCATGGTAGCACCGCCACCAGTCTGGTCACAACTGGCAAATTTGCGTATTTTAGTTTTCTTTTTTAAACACCAGCTGGTACAAAAATGGAGTAGGTTGAATTCCGTTTCTGAACGGAAATAAACTCTGTGGCATGGCCGAATGTATTAAAGAGGAAGACAATGAGGAATGTCTTGAGGATGAAGTGTATATTGCTCTAGATATACAACAAAACTACAAAAGTTTTCTCCTTAAGAATCGATTAAAACCGCGAATTAAAAAATTAAAATATGTAATGAAAATTCTGAAATTTGGTACACAGGCTGAGAATTCCATATAAACTACGGAAAAAATTAAGAAGAAAGACTCAAAGTTGGTAATATGGGCTGCAAACTGCATATTAGACAGATAAAAAGGATGCATATCTGTATAATTTTTATATAAAAAGCGTACTTCCTGAAGTTTTAGATGACTGAAATTCAGCATGTAGAATAGAAATTGCATACTAAATACGTAAAAATTAAAAAAAAAACAGAAAATTTTCAACTCCAACACTTCGATAAGGTGGTGCAAGTTATCATGGGTGTCAAAATAAATTTAAATTTAACTAGCGGAGACAAAAAACAAACTTTTTAGCAGTCATTTTTGCAGTTAACAGAGCACTGTTAAAGACTTAACAGTCGTAGTAAAATTTGGTGAAATTAATTTAGGAGGATAAATCGAGGAATTGTGAACAGGTCCATACTAATAAGTTTATGGTAAATATCGTACAAGAGATGCTTATGAAATTATAATAATAGGGCACTAAGAATATATGTAATATAATACAAAAAATGTTTATAAAATAAATGTTTCTTGCGAAGATTAGTGGTCATTATGGAAGAAGGGTAAATTCTAGAGATATCCCACTACATAGAAATGGTGTCCCAAGTAGTGCTCTAACTTGCAGAAAAGGTGGCATATCTGAAATCATTTTGTGTCTGGAATAATGACTTTTACAATATAAATTTAAGTAAAATTTCTTGAGAAGAAGGGTAAATTCTAGAGATATCCCATTACATAGAAATGGTGCTCCATTTAGTGCTCTAACTTGCAGAAAAGGTGGCATATCTGAAATCATTTTGTGTCTTTGAAATAATGAGTTTTAAAATTTAATTTAAGCAAAATTTCTTGAGAAGATTAATGGTCATTATGGAATAAGGTTAAATTCTAGAGATATCCCACTACATAGAAATGGTGCCCCAAGTGTGCCCTGACTTGCAGAAAAGGTGGCATATCTGAAATCATATTGTGTCCTTGGAATAATGAGTTTTAAAATTTTAATTTAGGTAAAATTTCTTAAGAAGACTAGTGGTCATTATGGAAAAAGGGTAAACTCTCGAGATTCCCCACTACATAGGAATGATGCCCCAAGGTAGTGCTATAACTTGCAGAAAAGGTGGCATATCTGAAATCATTTTGTGCCTTTGGAATAATGAGTTTTAGAATTTTAATTTAAGTAAAATTTCTTGAGAAGATTAGTGGTCATTATGGAAGAAGTGAGATATCCCGCTAAATAGAAATGGTGCCCTAGGTAGTGCTCTAACTTTCAAAAAAGGTAGTATATCTGAAATCATATTGTGTCTGGAATAATGAGTTTTAAAATTTTAATATAATCAAAATTTATTGATAATATTAGTGGTCATTATGGAAGAAGGGTAAATTCTAGAGATATCATACTACATAGAAATGGTGCCCCAGGTAGTGCTCTAACTTGGAGAAAAGGTGGCATATCGGAAATCATTTTGTGTCCTTGGAATAATGAGTTTTAAAATTTTAATTTAAGCAAAACTTCTTGAGAAGATTAGTGGTCATTATGGAAGAAGGGTAAATTTTAGAGATATCCGCTACATGGAAATGGTGGCCCAGGTAGTGCCCTGACTTGCAGAAAAGGTGGCATATCTAAAGTCATTTTGTGTCTGTGGAATAATGAGTTTTAAAATTTTAATTTAAGCAAAATTTATTGAAAAGATTAGTGGTCATTATGGAAGAAGTGTGAATTCTAGAGATATCCCACTACATAGAAATGGTGGCCAAGATAGTACTCTAACTTGCAGATAAGGTGGCATTTCTGAAATCATTTTGTGTTTTGGAATAATAAGTTTTAACATATTAATTTAAGTAAAATTTCTTGAGAAGATTAGTGGTCATTATGGAAGAAGGGTAAATTCTAGAGATATCTCACTACATGGAAGTGGTGCCCCAGGTAGTGTTCTAACTTGCAGAAAAGGTGGCATATCTGAAATCATTTTGTGTCTGAAAATCATCACAAGATGGCGAGTTCCAGTCCGTCTGTCAGAAAAGGTACCGATAATCATACAAGTTGAAATTCTGAAAACTTTGCTGAAAAGTCTGAAAGAATTCCGAACAATTTTCTGGGGATATTTTGTAGGATTTTTCGACATGTCTAAACAATAACGGTAAAATGATGGCAACCGGCCATGTCACAGAGATCAATTCCGTTCGGAAACGACATTCAATTCATGCTAATATGTCAAGCCCTAGCTGGAGTATATAGCGCCGCCAACAGTATGGACACACCAGACAAATTTGCGTACTTTAGTTTTCTTTTTTAGAAAACAGTTGCTACGAAAATGGGGTAGGTTGAATTCCGTTTCCGAACGGAATTGAACTCTCCCATGGCCGAATACATCGAAACATCATCCGATTTTTCTGTTGCTTTGTACGTCCTGTCGTATTAATGTAGTAGAAAAGTCGGAGATAAAATAAAAAATCTATTTGATATGTCATATAAAATTCAGTGCTTCTTTATGTGTCAAGCTGTTTGCTGCTGCTCATGTCAGTTAATCCGAAAACATTTACGCACACATTTATTTAATTTATTTATTTGACGGATGAAAAGTCGTAGGTCAGACGATTTGCAGAATATTCTGTTACAACGTTTTAAAGGAAATTAAATTGCCTTCCGATAATGTGCAGACTAGTTTAATATTAATCAGATAACAAACTATTCAGAAAATGGCATTCCAAATGGCATACCATAAAATTGCCGACTATTCTGCCAAATGTCTAAGGTAATTTTAGACAACTCGCTTGATTGGCTGGTAAAGTTTCAGATTTTTCTGACGTTAGACATGTCGGCAAAATATGTTTAATTATATTATTAAGAAAATGTAGCCCCCCATTTTTTTAATGTGTGCAGCTAACTTTATTTTTTATATGAAAATAGTTTAAAGCGTCCAAAAAATATGGCAAATGTGGATGTGAAAAATAAAACCAAGTTTTAATAGCTAACTGTGTTCGTCGCTTTAAAATTCTAAGGACGAAACTTTATTAATTCATATTTCTTACAATCTTTTATTTAGCGAATTTTACCTTAGTTTTTTTTTTTATTTTCAATTAATTAAATTTCAAGTTCTAATGGTCTGACTTGTTCTTCTCTCGTTGACAAAATGACCACGATTTTTATCAATTATAAGAATAGAAGCAAAGTGAAAGAGTAAAAAGGTACATAGTTGTATTATTTAGTAATGTACATTATTGTCGGTAACAATTCTCCCCCTCGTAACCCAACTCATTCAAGGGCTTACTCCAACCCATTGCCGACGTCTAAAACTGCCAACTTGAATGCGGGTCGCTCGATAATGCCACTCTTAGTTTTCAATTTAGCTCTCCGTACTTGGCCATCTTTTGCTTTGGTGACTTCTATAACCTTTCCTTTAAGCCAAGAGTTCCTATCGGCATTTTCATCCACCACTAGCACAACATCGCCTACTTCAACCGCCTTTACTCTCTGTGTCCATTTACTGCGACGGGTTAGTGTTGGAAGCATCTCCTTTACAAAACGGCGCCAAAACATATTTGCAAACATTTCACTTTGGCGGAGGTTCATTCTGTAGTCCATGTTTTCAGATGAACAAGGTGGCTTTGTGCCATTAGAACTGCCTAAAAGAAAATGGTTTGGGGTGATGGCCTCTTGGTCCTCGTTTTCAAGGGACACGTACGTTAAGGGTCTTGAGTTTACTATTAGTTCAACTTCCATTAAAGCACTTCTTAAGCTTTCATCGGAAAATTTTTGGGCTGGAGATATCTTATACAAAATGGTCTTAATTGATCTTATTAATCTCTCCCAAGCTCCACCCATATGAGGAGCGCCCGGTGGGTTGAACTTCCATGAAATCCCTATATATGCTAGTTCATCTTGTATGTTGCCAGAATTAATACTTCTTATCTGATCTCGAAGAAAGCGATCAGCTCCGCGAAAATTTGTGCCGTTATCGCTGTAAATTTCACCCGGATAACCACGCCTTGCAATAAAACTTTTTAGGGTCATCAAAAATGAGTCTGTTGTGAGGCTATGGGCTATTTCAATGTGGATAGCCCTTATCGTCAGGCATGTGAATATAACTCCCCACCTCTTTAAAGATTTTCTGCCAAAGGTAACTGTAAGTGGGCCGAAGTAATCAACACCGACGAATGTAAATGGCCTTTGAAAAGCCCCCAGTCGTGCTGGTGGTAGAGGGGCCATTTGTGGTGGAGCAGGTTTCGCGGACTCATTTTTGCATTGTTGGCAACTTCTCCGAACGACCTTATATACCGTTTTCAATTTCAAAATGAAATAAATTTGACGAATTTCATTTATTACAGTCTCGTGGTTTAGGTGGTGGTAAGCCCGATGGTAATTCATTATTATAAGCCTTGTTACTTGGTGCTTATTTGGTAAGATTATAAGATCTCTTTGAAGTCCGCAGGCAGGGGTTGCATATTGTGCCCTATTTTTTACTCTAACTATGCCATTATCATCAATATAAACATTAAGCTTGTCGAAGGCTCCCCCTTTTGCGTTGGGTCCACCGCTCTGAATTGTAGCATACTCATCAGGAAAACTTGTTACTTGAGTCATCTTCAAAATAATATTTTTTGCCTTAAGGAGATGTGACGCACTAAGTTTGTCAACTAAATCTTGTTGGTGTAACATTTGATGTTTTCTCTCGACGTACATTACCCAATTGGCAACGGCACGGTTAAGACGGTACCAACTGGAAAAATATTCGAAATTAATCGATAAATAGAATTCGTAAGTCATTCTATGTTGTATGTCATTCTATGTTGTATGTACGTTTAGGTAGCGAGGACGAATTTCAGACGACTCTTCAAGGTTGACGCGTGGCTCCGGCGTTATAGGATTTTGTGGCCACTGGTCCTCAGATAGTCGTAACCATGATGGCCCTTCGAACCATTCCTTGTAGTCATCAGTAGCAGGCCTAAATTTTGTGGCAAAGTCCGCTACGTTCATTGCACTTGGTACCCAGCGCCATTCAGTGATATCGGTGACTTTTAAAATTTCGGATATACGAAACATGACAAACTGCTTGTATTTTCTGGGATCACCAGCTAGCCATGCTAAAACTGTTTTTGAATCTGTCCACATCACTTTTCGTTGCAACTTTATATTATGGCAAGTTATTGTCTTCATAAGCCTGGCACCAATAATTGCTGCTTGCAGTTCGAGTCGTGGTACGGAAAGAGGCAGAAGTGGGGCAACCTTTGCCTTAGCTGCAACGAGTCTAACTTCAGTTTTTTTACCGAGGGTCAGTCGAAAATACGAAACTGCTGCATATGCATCCTCACTGGCATCCACAAACGTGTGCAACTCAGCAATGTAATGGGAGTGTTGTAGTAATAGTGAATAGCATCGCGGTATAGTGACCCTGGTAATTGTTGGCAGGAATGTAAGCCAATTCTTCCACTTACTATAAAGGTGATCGCTAAGAGTCTGGTCCCAATCTATTCGGCATCGCCATACCTCTTGAAGAATTACCTTAAGATATGACATAAAGCATGACACAAAGCCTAGAGGGTCGAAAACAGACATTAAAACTTGTAAAACTTCTCGCTTTGTGGGCACTAAATCGCTAGATAATATTGGTCGCCGCAGCCGTACAAATTTAACATTCATTTTAAAGACGTCCTCTTTCGGATCCCAGTACAAGCCTAGAATTTTTTCAAAATGTGTCATATTTTCGTGGTTATCAAATGTCTTCTTGTCTAGTTTTGTATTTTCGCCAAGTGCTTCGAGAACTTCAAGTGAATTCGATGACCAATTGCGCATATGGAACCCCCCTTTAGCGTGGACATCTTTAACGCTTAGCGCCAGCTCAATTGCCTCTTCAATGGTGTCGGCGGAATCGATAAAGTCATCAACGTAATGCTGTTTTCTAATAGCATCAATTACCTTTTGGTTCGTCCCGAAATATTGAGCATTTTTGTCTCTGACAAAGTGTGAAATGCATGGCGAACAACAAGCCCCAAAGGTGAGGACATTAAGCTGATAAATCAATAAAGAATTATTTTCGTCCCACCACAAGAAACGCTGTGCAACGGCATCTTCTTTACGTACCCTTATGCGGTGAAACATCTCGGCTATATCGCCGCACACAGCAATTGCGCCCATTCTAAATTTAAATAAAATCTTCATAAGGGGTATTAGCAAATCGGGTCCTTTGAATAAAAAGTCGTTAAGAGCAAACCCATCAGATTTTGCTGCAGCGTCCCATACTAGGCGAACTTTGTTGGGCTTGTTCGGATTCTTCACAATAAACGTTGGTAAGTACCATATTTTGATTATATTTTCCTGCAAAACTGCTAGTGGTAACTTTTCAGCATAGCCCTTTTCCACTAAATTTGCTATTTGAAGCTTTAATTGTTCGGCCAGATTAGGGTCATGCTCTGCCCTTTGTTTAATACACTTTAAACGTTTCATCGCTGTTGGCAAGCTATTTGGCAACTCTGGCGGGTCTGCTTTCCATAAAAGTCCAACTTCGTATCGTCCATTTTCTAGCACACAGGTTTTATTCAAAATTTGTAGGGCTCTTTCATCCTCCTTCGACATTGGCATCGGCCCTGTTGACGTTACGCCTTCGCTCTCATCTGACAAGAACAGTTTTACGAGCTGATGAATTTCATCGCAGGAGCACCTATGAAAATTAAGTTTCCCACTAGCCAGGGCACCACCACCAAAGAGTGTCCATCCAAGTCTTGTTTTTGATGCCACTGGTTGATGCCAGCCACCTTCGCGTACCTTAATGGATGAAATCAAATTTGGATTATTTACTCCTATAATCATCGATGGCACCACTTTGCTGTAACCTTCGAGGGGAATATTCTCAAGGTAGGTGTACTTCTTTTTGATATCTTCTACATTTAAAGTTTCAGTTGACAAGTTTAAGCTTTTTATAGTGTACACGTTGCTGAGTGGATAAATTTTAGCATTCGGTTTGGTTGCAGAAATGTTCAAGTCCAACCGCTTTGATCCATGTTCATACCGGGTGACATCACCAGTCCAGCGAATGCACAGTGGGTCGTTGACGCCGTCAACATCTAATAAGTCAGCTATTTTTTCTTCCACAAGCGTCAGGGTCGAGCCATCATCCATGAGAGCGTATATTGTAACTGATTTTTTACGACCATAAAGTGTTACTGGTACTATTCTATAATACGACTCAGTTTCACTAGAGAACCTGTGGTTATTTACTGTACCACCTGATGAGTGCTCTTCATTGTGCAGTAATACATTATGTTGGACCTGACAACCATTTACTCCACACGGCTTCTGAAACCAGCATCTGCGCCTGTGTGTGCCAAGGCAAATGCGGCATAAGTTTTTTGACGTGACTGCATGCCACCTCTCTGCTACAGATAGAGCTTTAAATTGGCTACATTGTGTCAATTTATGTGGGTCATTGCAGATAGCACACTGTGGCTGCTGATTTTGTATCTTGTGCGTATTTAAACGCCCCTCCTTTTTTGATGACCTTTTATCGTTGTTGGCATCAAATATTGGGACAGTCACTTTACATGTAGCTTCAGCAATCATATACAGCCAGTCTGAAAAATCTGCTAAACTTGGCCTGGGTGTATCTTTGGAATGTAATGCCCATTGTAATATTGTGTCTGCTGGCAACTTGTCTACAAGCTCCTGTAAAAGAATAGGATTAATTAAATATTCTTCTAGATGGGATGCCCGAATGGTTGCACAAAGATTTTTTACTGCAAACGCAAACTCTATGAGGGTTTCTAATTTTCCCCGTGGGAGTATATACTTGCGGACTTCTTCAGTTAAGTTTTTTATAATGGCCTCGGGTTTACCATAATACATCCTCAGCGTCCTTATTATTTCTGGGACCATATCGGGGATCATTAAACAGTTTCTTACCGTCGCCCTTGCTTTTCCCTGTAAACATTTTTGCAGCCTTATTAAATTTTCCTCGTTTGTGTATCCAGCAGCTTGAGTGCTGTGCTGAAAGGCACTTATAAATATTGGCCACTCTTCTGGGTCGCCGTTGAACGACGGCAAATCTCCGCCAATATATTGTCGTGCCATTAATTGGGTCATTGATGTACTTCGATCACAATAATTACAGCCGCTTAAATTATTATTTTGCCGCGTATGGCCTATATTTCTGGTATTGTTAATGTTGTAATTACTATAATTTGTGTCAAATCCCATATGTTGAGCATTTGACATATTTGGATTTTGTATTTCACCCTTACCATATCTACTACGTTGTTGACTAATACAGGGGATGCCACATCGTATATCAGCTGAAAAATCGGTTTGTGTCTGCGCTAACTTCGAGCGCATGTTGCCAGTTTCACCTACTCCTCACGAGATGGCACTGCTGCTAGGTAATACCGCGCTTGTACTTTGACAGATTGGGCTCATGTTAAAGTCTTTTTGGTAATTTTGTATACACGGTGAAGTATTGGTTGTAGCATTTTTTATGCTTTTATCCACCGGCCGTACATCGTCAACTTGTTGACTTTCATCAGCATCGCCCTGTAATAATTGGTACTTACGGCGTAAAAACTCTTGTCTAAGCAACATTTCCTCCTCTAGTAGTTGTAGTTGAAGCTGCCTTTTAGCATTAGTTTCTGTTCGTGTACCATGGGTCTGTTGTGTGGATACGCTTGTGGATGCTGATGCATTTACAACATCTACACCCGTCTCAGCAGTGGCACCTAGTACTTCTAGGTTATGTTTGGTGTTTTGTTGCTTAATACAATCATGGCATATCCACGCAAACTTGTCGACATCTTCGTCGATATCACAACAGCTACTATGGAAACAGTGAATACACTTAGAACAGGTGATCATGTTTCCATCGTCTGGGTCGGTACATAAGATGCAATTGGCAGCTAGAGTTAGGTTTTCCTCCATATTAAGAATTTTAAAGAATTGTGAAAAATAAAACCAAGTTTTAATAGCTAACTGTGTTCGTCGCTTTAAAATTCTAAGGACGAAACTTTATTAATTCATATTTCTTACAATCTTTTATTTAGCGAATTTTACCTTAGTTTTTTTATTTTTATTTTCAATTAATTAAATTTCAAGTTCTAATGGTCTGACTTGTTCTTCTCTCGTTGACAAAATGACCACGATTTTTATCAATTATAAGAATAGAAGCAAAGTGAAAGAGTAAAAAGGTACACAGTTGTATTATTTAGTAATGTACATTATTGTCGGTAACAGTGGAGGTATACAAAATGCAATTAAAAAAGGTTTTTGAAGAAAATTACAGAAAAACCATATTTTGTGCAGTTAAGTCAAAGTGCAGCTAACATTGATATTTTGTATGAAAATAATTTTTAAATCCCCAAAATTTGAAGCATTTATCTTAAAAGTGCAGGTACAGAAAGTGCACTTAAAAAAATAATTTGTATGGGATTTAAAAGAATAGTGACACAAACTAATGTATAGGTAATGAGAGGCTAAATTTAAGTTATATACTGGTAAGGACGCGTCTGAAAAATTTCTTGAGTGTATAACTGAAGATTGCGAAAATATTTACAATGAGTTTCTTATAAGTAAGACAAAAATGAATAGCTTATCCCCTTCGGAGATACATATATGGTTTTTAAAATACAATAAATTTTTACATATGTGAAAAATTTCTCGGTAGTAATCGCGTAAGAGATCATTTTCATATAAGTGGTAAATATCGAGACGCAGCTCACAATTTTCGCAACTTAAAGTTCCAAATTCCGAAGTTCATCCCAATATATTTTCATAACTATTCATATTATGACACGCGTTTTTGTGAAAGAATTGGGTAAAATAACAATACAAAAATCCGTCCGTTAAACAAGAAACTATACTATCTAGATTTACAAAAAGGACTGACAATTTTAATCTTGAACTCAGATTTTTAGACAATATACGCTTTATGGCTGACAGCTTAGAATCCTTTAGGGCGCAGTTTAAAACAAATACATAGTTTAGCCTTGTAAGAAGAAAGGGCGTTTTCCCTTATGAGTATCTTGATACGTTTAAAAAATTGGATGAAGGGAAGATTTCTTTAGCAAACTAAATAATAAGGAATGCTCACTTGAAGATTACGAACGTGCAAAAAAGATCTGGCACATATGTTATACAATATAGAGTTCTTAAACAATGTTTGGAATATGGTTTAATTTTAAAGAAAACATCGTATTCTTACTTCTAAACAATCTCCATGTCTAAAAGACTATATAGATTTGAATACTAAACATAGAGCTTCTGCAAAAAATGCTTTTGAGAAAAATTTTTTTAAATTACTCAATAACGCTGTATACGGTAAACCCATGGAGAATGTTGAAAAAAGAGAAGATGTAAGAGTTGTAACCAACTGAAATAGAACAAACTGCAATCATTTGGGAGCTAAAGATTGGATATCTAAATCCAATTTTCATAGCTTATCTTTATTTTCTGATGATATGGCCCAACAATTCAAATATAATTAGAAAACCATATAATGTTTTTTCCTAATCGATATGGCTCTCTAACAGATGATGAAATAAAGGAACTCTCGAGTTGTGAATTTAGACTACATAGAGAAGGAGAACGAAGCTTGATCCTGGATAATGAGGTGGATGCGTTTTTAAAACAAAACGCTGAATACCCCGTGCGGCAATAAAAAATGTGATGTGATGATAAAACAAAAAGAGTTCAATAAAATATATATGCTTGTGATTTTTATTTTATCTTTTTAGTTATTTCATAAAGAAATTTCAAACATAAATGTCCACAGTTAAATTTATTAAAGATTTTATGTTGATTGTAGTTGTATCTTATATTTGTACCTTGCTATTTGACTAGTTTTGAAGGAGGTTTTAAGTTCCCAAAGCTGTCGAAATATTCTTTTTCATTGATATTTTTATAATATGCTACCTAATATGTACCAGGTCCTGTTGCTATATCCAAATTGATTATTCCACATTCTATTTTCTTTGGTCGTTTTGGTAGTGAGTCCAAAATGAAAACTCCTCTAAAATGTGAAATTTTGTTTGAAAAATTTCTCAAATCGACTTCTGATAGTGGTCTATTAGGTAGCATTTTTAAGAGTTTTTTGTCTGCTCTTTATAAACTAAACCATAACCCTTTTTATATGGTTTTAGGTAAAGTCTTTTAACAACAGCTATAGATTCCATCGCTTTATTATGTCGAGTTGCTTCATCAAGCTGATTTTTTGCATTCTTTGTTGCATTTACACCCTTAGCTATAGCAGCACCTCTAGTCGCTAGACTACCAATTGCAGCCAGAGCAGTTAAAATCGGGTTTAGAGCTAAAAAAACAACCAAGTTTTGGTACATTTATTATGTGTGGTATTATGACTTGTGATTTTCTTCCTTTTAATGTTTTGCTGATAGTTTTACGTACTATTCTAATGGCATTGTTAATGTCTAAAGGCTTTTTCACCTTTAGTATTTTTGTTGCAGCTCTAATTGATATACTGAACAATTTTCTACCATTTAATTTAGGTTTCTTAACATTTTTCTTTTTCTCCGCACCCATACCAAATTTTGTTTTGGCTTTAATCGCGTTAGTAACCATATATGCAAATGATTTTTCTGCAAGACTACTATCTTTTGATAAAACTCGATCCCAAGCTGAATTTTGAAGAATTTTATCAGCTTGATGTCTAATATTTAAATCCTTATTTTTAGAATAAGCTATGTCGTGATTTTTGCAAGCAGAGTCCAATAAATTGATTCCTTTATCACCTCGATCTAAACCTTTTTGTAGTTTAGTTCCAGGTCCACAGTACTGATATCCAGGAAGTTCAACAGGAAGAGAATTTATTATTTTATTTACTAAACCTGCTCCAACGAAGGTGTTTTTATGACTAAATGATTTATTATAATGTATAACCATCTTATTTAATTATTTTTTCTATAATAAAAAGTAACAGACATAAATTGCATTTAGTTATAAAAATGCAGTTAGTAAAACAACATAAAAATATTTTAGTTCGAAATATTGATGATTCATCGAACATCAGCTCAAAAATAAAATATAGTTCACTCTTACCAAATTCTATTCGTGCTCTAATAGTGGGACCATCAAATTGTGGAAAGACTAATGTAATGATTGGCGTACTAGAAAGTCGTAGCGGACTCAAGTTTGAAAACATCTATTTATACTCAAAATCACTATATCAACCGAAATATGAATACTTGAAGAGATTAATTACACCAATTAAACGAATGGGATATTTATTACACATTCACCGAGAATGAATCAGTTATTCCCCCTGACAAAGCCAAAACGAATTCAATTATGATATTTGATGATGTTTCATGTGAGAAGCAGAATAATATACGAACTTATTTTTGTATGGGACGACATAGGGATGTTGATTCATTATACTTATGTCAAATTTATACCAGAATTCCTAAGCATTTAATAAGCGACAATGCGAATGTGATTATTATGTTTAAACAAGATGAGGCAAATATGAAGCACGTTTATAGGGATCATGTTGCTAGCGATATGAGTGATGAAGTTTCATGAAATTTGTCGAGTGTGCTGGAAGGAAAAATATGGATTTGTGATGATAAGCAAAGATAATGGATTAAACAATGGGCGCTACAGAAAATTATTCGATTATTTCATAACAATTGCTCTACATAAAAGGAAAACTTTAGTATATAATCAGGCTTTAAACAATATACATCTACATATCTCCTGAAATATTTACTATACTTAATCTAATAAGCTGAACCGATACCTAATAACCTGATCTCATACCTAATAAGCTGATCAGATACCTATTAACCTGATACCTGATAACCTGATCGGATACCTAATAACCTGATCTGATCACCTGATCAGATACCTAATAAGCTGCTCACGTACCTAATAACCTGATACCTGATAACCTGATCTGATACGTAATTAGCTGATCAGATACTTATTAACCTGATCAAATACCTAGTAAGCTGATACCTGATCAAATAGCTGAGAATGGATGAAAAAATTTTAAAAGAGTTGGTTGCAACAAGAAATGTTTTGAAGAAAAAGCTTCGTAGCATAAAAACTGATGAAATAGATACACGTGAACAGCTAAGAGATACGTTTAAACCTATAACAGACCCTTTAAACAGCTTTATAAATATTTCTACGAATGTCAATAGAAATATCAAAAAAGAAAGTAATGAGATGAAAACAGAAATTGAACATAATAACAGTTCTCATCATCTTGAGAAACCATCAATTAACTTGAAGTAAGTTGATAGTAAGCTCAAATTAAATGAAAACAAAATATAGGTTGGTGGTGAATATGGGCTCTAACACCAGGACTATTTTCTCTAATGTTTCATAAAATACCAAAAAAACTATGATATATATAAACTAGAACTCTTTAAAAAATTTTAATTAGTACAAATGCGTACAGAAGAGACTATAAACCTGATGGTCAAATCCATTGACCGAAAGCCTATAAATATAAACATGTTATTAAAAAGATGTTTAAAGAGAAAAACCAACAGACTTTATCAAAATCACTACCAAATAAGACAATATCTAATTGTAAAAGTGATTGATTGATGCAGTTTAACCCTCATATACCAAACTATATTTACTGGGACGATCCAAATGAGTTGGTAGATCGACTTCGACTACTGGTATCATCACAAGCTGCAGGTCATACTAATCATAATAACGAGATTGTATCCATTATTGAAGAACTACGCGAAGCTTATAGAATTGAATAATTTATATAAAGTATGTTTGTTGATAAGTTTGGACGTTATCTAAACTATACAATCGATATAATTTCAATGAAAAATGCCCTTAAAATGTTCAAGAGTATAGCGTTGTTCAAGAGTATAGCGTTGTTCAAAAGTATAGCGTTCCATGGTTAAAATTTCCCAAGTTTTCTCTAAATAAATGTCAAAGGATGACAGCTTAATTCTTGACATTTCCTCATTTGAAAGCCTATTTACTTCCTAACCTCAAATTTGCCCACCCTTTACAAGTTCATATGTATTCAAATTATTCCTCTTGTGGAATATCCACATATTCCACTCCACGAATGGTATCTTTTCCAGAAACCAGAGCACTTTCATTTTCGGCACAATTGGTTACCCGCACTTGACTTTTTTGTATTGGTTGAACTTTACTTTAATTTGCGAACCTTCTAGATTCAACTTCTCACACTAAATGACCTACCACAACCAAAAGAATTTGTACAGCAAAAGAAAAGCGCGAAAGAATTGGCACATTAAAATGGCGCAAAGTTTAAGGTGCTGCCAGATCTGCAATGTCACGTATTTTGACATATCGTCGTGCTCTACATGCCAAAAATGCATTTTGAGTAAATCGATGTTGAACTTTAACATAGTTTTTCTAAAAAAACTGCACGATAGGATTTTATGATTTTTATACCACATATTTGTTTTAAAAAGATGATTCTGAGGAAAAATTTTTATCTTCCGATCGCATCTACAACGGGACATTTTCTAACGGTAATAAAAATCCTGCTCTATACGCCACCTTAAGCGCATTTCCTTGTAAGTACATACACGTAGAGCAAAGTAGCATTAACAAAGCAATAAAATACACCTAAAAATGTTAGTAAAAATATTCATTTACAAAGCCCAAAAATAAAAACTATTCACAAAGTTATTATATAATATATCTGTGAACTTGTGACAAAACAACTGAAGTCTAATTTTCAAAATTTTCAGGAGAGCAAAAATCCTACTAATGAGTTGAATATAACTTTCTGTGTATGCTTTTAAAGAAAAGTAAAAATTGTATATAATTAAATGATTTTGATTGTAGTTTTATTTGGAGCTTTTTTCCTCTTTGCGACGTATTTAAAATTCTTCGTTAATCTTTTATTTACCAATTATCGCAGGAATATGGCTTCTAAAAAATCTGTATTTAATGCCTTAAAAATTAAAAATTTTCTTAACTCGACTTAAGTACTTTTGTCAAAAGTCCACAGATAATGATAATAAAAAAATTAACATATTAATTTATTTGAGTTAGGCAATAATTTTTTCCTGTTTCAGATATAAAATTGGATAACAATTTTAAATCAGAAATGTTTAATTTTTGCTTTTCTTTTATAGTGGAAGGCCAATTGTACGCGGCATGCGGTAGCGGGCAGCGAGAGCACTGCCCGTTTAGAAAAGACTAGACTAAAAAATATTCTAGCAAAATGCTTGGCATATCGTAATTAGTTTCATTTTGCAATACTGAGAGAAGCGAATTTTGTTCAACTTTTTTTCTTTGCCGCTTGAAACGACATTGCCATATGAAATATTATTAATTTGACAAACTTAATACAAAAATAAAATTTTATTTCAATAATAAATTGAATTTTTTTGCAAACAGAACGATACTTAGCTCTGTTTCAAAAATATTTAATGGTGTTGGTAATTGATTTCGGCAACTTTTTTATTATATTTGCTATTTGGAAATGAGGCTGCGAAATTGTGTTATCAATTTTTATTGTGAATACATATTTTGAATATATTGAAGAAATATTTTTATTACATAAATATAAATGGAAGAATCGACAAATTTAATTGGTTAGATATTTTTATTTTTGAGATGTGAAAATTGCATTTCTACAACCTTAAGTTTATTTTATTTATTTTCAAAATTTTCAAATAATTAACGATTAACCTAACCTAACAGTATACGCAATTGATTTATTGGAAGTGAATGAGCAGGCGTACAAAATTTCTGGATAATACTTTTGACCTGTAAATGGCCCGACAAAAATTTTAAAATTGCTGTGGACATCATTTGATTATTATTTTGGACAACTCACTAATCACTCCACATAACTATTATTATTTTAATAGTTGGATGTTCTATCATCACAGTGTTTAGTATTTTGTATATAGAACTATAAGTAGTTGTTTCGTTACCTCCATCTCATAATGTTGCTTAAGCGGTTTTTAGACTATTATACAAGCTGTTCGACTTCTGCACAAAATGCAACCTTGATATAATGTGTTGTTATTGCTTTTTTAAAACTTTCCATAAACTCATTATATCAGGGTTGCATTGATGATACAGTCATTTATGCTATTTCAGCTTCTTAAGCTGAATTTGTCAGTCGATTTCCAAATAGGCAAATGCACGCTATGGAGTAACATCTAAACCTAAATAAGCGTTCAGACTTTCTCACTATGAACGAAAAAATTAAACAATGTTTACAGTGAGAAATTAGTTACTCTACTGCCTAATGCAACGCTCGACGCACCTACTTAATTTTGGTTGTAAGAGAGAGTACTTTACAAGAGTATTCTGTATAAAAGAAAAACTGCACGTCGAGCAAAATGTCCAGCATTAATCAATTTCGATATTTTGTACTGATATTTTGCTCTATACGTCATTGCATGACGTTTAGAGCAAAATGGCACAAAAAAGCGATGTTTTGAAACATATAGAGCAAAAAGGACACGATTTAT
>CATQFL010000119.1:0-35493 GCA_956483635.1 Panzeria rudis | reverse complement strand
AATTCACAAGATTAAAGAACAAAAAAATACTTTTGTCATATAAAATATTAATTTATGCATCTAAAAAAAAGCAATGAATAGATCGGATGAATTGCTTTTTAATTCACTTTTCTCAAATTCTCTAGCGTCTAGGATTAGTGAAAGATAATTCTTACTAATGTGAGAAATGTTGAATCGAAAAAATAAAGAAAAAGCATGGCATTTTTTAGAACTAAATGTATTAATTTTGTTCGATTATATAATGAATTATCCTGTTCTGTTCTCCATGCAAAATAAACATGTTCAGAGTTGTAAAAACTTTGCTGTTATAATTTAATATTTAGAACAATAATGCTTATGATTATTTTTATTTTGCATTGAATACAGAACAGATCTGAATATTATTAAATATTTCCTGATGCTAAATTTTCTCAAAACGAAACATTTGAATAGTGAAAAAAACTATGTATTTGAAATGATCTAATTTATGTAGAAATATCTTTTTCTTTTGTTTTCATTATTAAAATATATAAAACGCGAATAAATTTTATTATTTTGATTTAATTTATTTTTGCGCACAAAAATGTGCTAAAAACCGAGTAAATTCAAAAATGTTCCGATTAACTCGAATAATATTTAGCAGTAAAGCTTGCTCGAATAGCTCGAACGAAATAAAAGTGTTACTCAATTGGTTGATTAATTTAAAAACCTCAATTTCAATTAATTGATTAATCGAGCAATGAAAAAGTCAAGTAAAATGAATCCCCTTCTACTTCGGCATCTGGAGTCATCAAGCATATTAGGTTAATTTCGGCATGCTCATTTTATTTATTTGAAAATCTATTAAAGAACATCTTATTGATATACATTAGAGTGTCCCTTAAATTAAAATGTTTGAAATGTTGCCACGGTACCCGCTAACTTTTTTCTATTTGACAAAACCAGTGTGATCAGATTTTAAAATAATATAAAGCTAGATCATGTTTCATATAGAGCTAAGAAAGCTAAAACGTGTAATTTAAAGCCAGAAAATAAAGCTAAATTTTGTAGTTGCTTCTTAATAGCATCTTTTCATTCCTTGGATACTTTTTAAATAACACCTATGAATGTGTAGTAGAACGACTCACCTTGTATGATTACGCTTTTCTTGTTTTTGTTTATGTTACTCTTCTCAAATTAAAAATTGGTTTGTTTTCTGAAAATTTCGATAACATTTTTGGCGTCTAGAGATGACCGTTCATGGTCTACATTATATCTAAAAACCTTAAAAGAAATTTATTATATGACATATTGTCGTAATTATATTTTAAATGAAATTTATTTGTTGATGGTTACTAAGCAATTGTATATATGCATTTCATTGGCGCTTTTACCAAATCGTCAGTAGACTTCAACCACAACTTTGAACAGTTACAAATCTCTTATCTTATGCACAGACTTTCAAAAACCATTTGAGAATTTGCCAACGATAATATTTTTGAAAATCACAAAAGAATCAAAAAAGTGTATTAGGCTCAGAAACTTATACAAAACCGAACAAATATTTTATATTCGATATGAATCCATTTTATTTTTCTACACCTGTATACAATTAGATATCCATCGGATAACAAAAAAAGTATTATAAAGCAAAATGAAAAATAAAAACCAAATTAAACCTTTAAGAAATTTATTATTTGACATATTGTCATAGTTATATTTTAAATGTAATTTATTTGTTGATGGTTATTAAGCAATTGTCTATATGCATTTCATTGGCGGTTTTACCAAATCGTCAGTAGACTTCATCCACAACTTTGAACAGTTACAAACCTCTTATCTTCTGCACAGACTTTCAAAAACCATTTGAGAATTTACAAACGATAATATTTTTGAAATTCACAAAAGAATAAAATAAGTGTATTAGGCTCAGAATATTATATGAATCCATTTTATTTTTCTACACATGTATACAATTAGAAATCCATCGGATAACAACAAAAGTATTATAATTGTATTATAATTGTATTTGTGAAAGTTTGTACAAAACTTTAAAAATTGAACTTAAGTAAATTTTTGAAAGTAAACATTTTGAAAGCAAAAAGCGCAAAGCACTATATCAAAAAGCTCCCAAAGGCGCTAAATTATAAGTGGTCGAAAAGAACTAAAAAGAGCTAACTTTAATAAAACAAAAGCTCTTATTTTAAACAATATGTTTCATTAATTTCTTTTGTGTTATATGTTATTTGTACATTTGAAATTATTAAGTTATTGATAACACCGTTCTACAAAATTGAACTTTTGGTTGTACACATGGATAAAATTTTTATATTCTGAAAGAGGAGCAAAAAATAAAATACACGTGTATTCCACTTCTTCTAGATTAATTCGTATATTTGAAAAAAATGCTAATTTATATTAAAAAAAATTAATCATAGCACACCAATTCCACATAATAAACTTTTTAATCGCCTTTATCAAAGTCCCTTACATGGCAGGATTATCGGATATGAACTTGTATGATGCTATAAAGACGAATACATAGATAAATAAATACTTTTCTTTTGAGTATTAACAAATTTATTTAAACATCTTCTAATGTCTTCTAACATCTTCAAATGTATGCGTAAAATAAAACAACCAAGCAAACAATTTTTACCGATTTCGGTCCGACGTCGGTCAGAGAGGAATGAGGTCGGTCTAAGGAAATTTTAGACAACTCGGCTGATTGTCTGGTAAAGTCTCAGATTTTTTCCGATGTTAGACATGTCGGCCAAAACTGTGTCTTGGGAAGAGGGAACACCAATACTTTCTTATTTCCCTTTTGTTTGCTGGGCTGTCAAGAGTGAGTCAGCAATATCCTCCGTCTCAAATCATGTGAGTACAGCTTGTTCAGTGTTCACATGTTCATAACACATAAGGGTATGTTATGAATGTTATTTTTTTTGTGCAAAATAACATAAAAAATACGAGTTAAGGATCCATGAAACATTACAACAAACCGGCACATTTCCAAATGTTTTACACCAAAAAGACATATATCCAAATGTAATTAAATTCTTGCAATAAATACAAATTAGTTAAAATAAATGCTTTAAGCGGATCAGAATATTACATCAGCACATAAACACTGCATGCATTTAAAAAAAAAGCTACTATAAAAAACTCTTAAACGTTTTTTCTCATTACTGAAATTTTGCTTAATATGGAAATATTCACCGTTGTATATAATAAGCGCTAAATGAGCTAAAAATAAGAAACAAAAAGCGCCAATCTACCGCTTTCAAAAAAGCGCTAAAAGATAAAAATTCGCTTTTTGGGTCAACGAAAAGCGCAAAATCTAGTGCGAAAAGCGCTAAGTTGGCATCGCTGCTTCGCAGAGCTGACATTTTTGACTAGGCAGAAAACGTTTACTCTGCGGAGCCACTATTCGAATTTCCTTTGGACACTACTTCCTTTTTGAAGTGCAAATAATGCCCGTGGACGTTATCTTTTTGGACATTGTGCATGCCATCAATATATGTACATAATTCGTGGTGTCAGAAATGAATATTGTATAAATTATAAACGAAATGATAAAGTTTTAAGAGCATATTTTTTAACCATTTTGGGAGCATATCTTTAAGTTTTAGTGCATTTTTATTGCGCATAACACATTTGTTAGGGCATATTTCCGGTTTCCCTGGAAATAACGTTTGAATTGAATTGCAAATTTCGCATAATTTCAAAGATTTAATAAGAAAACTACGAAAACTTAATCAAGAAAAGGAAAATTTAAATACAATTTTTAGCCGAGTTATTTGATTAATCGACCTAAATTACTTGAATAAATTTTTACTCCAAATTTAAATTTTTTGTTTCATCGAATGTTATTTGACTTTTAAAATTTTTTACAAAACTTTAAAACTTGAACTTAAGTAATTTTTTGACGATATATATATATATATATATATATATATATATATATATATATATATATATATATATATATATATATATATATATATATATATATATATATATATATATATATATATATATATATATATATATATATATATATATATATATATATATATATATATATATATATATATATATATATATATATATATATATATATATATATATATATATATATAAAGAGTGATTTTTTTGCTATTATCTTTTTGGCAACACTAGTTTTGACAGCTCACGCACGTTTTGTATCTTGTGTCGCTGTCAAACATCTTCAGTTTGGTCTATAATTTAATCATGAATCGTCTTACAAACGAACAACGCTTGCAAATTATTGAATTTTATTACCAAAATGCGTGCTCTGTTAAGAAACCTCATCGCGCGCTTCTTCCATTTTATGGTCAGTTTAATCGACCTACGTGAACAAGCAAAACTGCCGTATTTGGAGTGAAGAGCAGCCAAAAGCATTGCAAGAGCTACCAATGCATCCACAAAAAACAACCGTTTGGTGCCGATTATGGGCTGGCGGCATCATTGGGCCGTATTTCTTCAAAGATGATGCGAATCACAACGTTACCGTGAATGGTGAGCGCTACCGTGCGATGATAAACTTTTTTCTGCCCGAAATGGAAGAGCTTGACTTGCATGACATGTGGTTTCAACACGACGGTGCCACATGCCACACAGCACGCGAAACAATGGACCAATTGAGAGGCGAGTTCGGTGAATAGTTTATTTCACGCTTGGGACCAGTCAATTGGCCGCACAGTTCGTGCGATTTAACGCCTCTAGACTATTTTTTGTGGGGCTATGTTAAGGCTAATGTCTATAGCGACAAGCCCGCTTCGATTGACGCACTGGAAGCCAACATTGCCAACATTATTCGTGAGATACCGGCCGAAATGTTGGAAAGAGTATGCCAAAATTGGACTAAGCGGATGGACCATTTGAGGCGCAGCCGCGGCCAACATTTGCATGAAATAATCTTCAAACATTAAATTATATCGACCCAACTATCGATCCAAATAAATATTTCATGCATTTTTCTGAATTTTATGTGTTTTTTTTACTTTTCGATAGTTCTTATAAAATCACCCATTATATATATATATATATATATATATATATATATATATATATATATATATATATATATATATATATATATATATATATATATATATATATATATATATATATATATATATATATATATATATATATATATATATATATATATATATATATATATATATATATATATATATATATATATATATATATATATATATATATATATATATATATATATATATATATATAAATATATATATATATATATATATATATATATATATATATATATATATATATATATATATATATATATATATATATATATATATATATATATATATATATATATATATATATATATATATATATATATATATATATATATATATATATTGAATTATGTACATATATTGATGGCATGCACAATGTCCAAAAAGATAACGTCCACGGGCATTATTTGCACTTCAAAAAGGAAGTAATGTCCATAGGAAATTCGAATAGTGGCTTCGTTTTCTGCCTAATCAAAAATGTAAGCTCTGCGAAGCAGCGATGCCAACTTAGCGCTTTTCGCTCTAGATTTTGCGCTTTTCGACGACCCAAAAAGCGAATTTTTATTTTTTAGCGCCTTTTTTTAAAGCGGTAGATTGGCGCTTTTTGTTTCTTATTTTTAGCTCATTTAGCGCTTATTATATACAACGGTGAATATTTCCATATTAAGCAAAATTTCAGTAATGAGAAAAAACGTTTAAGAGTTTTTTATAGTAGCTTTTTTTTAAAATGCATCCAGTGTTTATGTGCTGATGTAATATTCTGATCCGCTTAAAGCATTTATTTTAACTAATTTGTATTTATTGCAAGAATTTAAATACATTTGGATATATGTCTTTTTGGTGTAAAACATTTGGAAATGTGCCGGATTGTTGTAATGTTTCATGGATCCTTAACTCGTATTTTTTATGTTATTTTGCACAAAAAAAAAAATAACATTCATAACATACCCTTATGTGTTATGAACATGTGAACACTGAACAAGCTGTACTCACATGATTTGAGACGGAGGATATTGCTGACTCACTCTAGACAGCCCAGCAAACAAAAGGGAAATAAGAAAGTATTGGTGTTCCTCTTCCCAAGACACAGTTTTGGCCGACATGTCTAACATCGGAAAAAATCTGAGACTTTACCAGACAATCAGCCGAGCTGCCTAAAATTTATATATATATATATATATATATATATATATATATATATATATATATATATATATATATATATATATATATATATATATATATATATATATATATATATATATATATATATATATATATATACGATTTTCCGTCATCCCACGTCAAATTTGGTTTGTGAACTGACCGGTTTCGGCTATGTGCCATCTTCAGTGTTTTATTCTATGGCACATAGCCGAAACCAGTCTGTTTACAAACCAAATTTGACGTGGAATGACGGAAAATCGTTCCAAATTCAAAAAACCCCGTCGGAAGAAAAACACAACACTTAATTACGAAATCTACATAGAGGTTAAAAGACCACAAAATAGTAACCCCGTGCCTTCTGCTGCTACCGCAAATGTCTCGCCTGCAAATACTGCCGCTAACGCTGTCCATATTGCTGCCTCTACAAATATACCAACCATCAACTAGCTACCAGAAGTGTGTCGATTGGTATCGTATAATGTTGCCAACCTTAAAAGTAAATTTTAATTTGGAAACTTCTTTTCATATCTAATATATAAATAGGCCACAAAATTTTTTGTCGTACACATTTAAGTATCTTATTGGCCTCCAATATTGATGAAACATATATGGTTTAAAATATATTTTTCTCTATATATGCACAGTGTTTTTTTACCTAAAAACCCGGTTACAAAACCGGCTAGAAACAAACCCGGTTACAGATCAAGTGGTCAAATTTCAACCACCGTTTTAAAATAATCATACAAAAAACATACTTTTTGAAATTTCGTGAGTCCGTAATGGCGTTTCTCTATCGGCAAAACTTAATGATGTTTGTTTTCTCTTCATACCAACGTATATTAATTGCACAAGCTGAGCTCGTGACTTTGATAAGTTTGAAGATTTTATATATAGTTTAAACGGCGCATCATTCTGTATTGTGGGCGATATGAATGCTAGGGTTTCTGATGCTCAGTCCTTGATGAGAGCATGGTAATTGATATGCGTTTAATCTCCCAGTCTCGTATATCCAAGGATATAATTTTAGATGGCAAAGAGAAGAAATTAATGTCTCTTTTGGATAACGTGGTTGGTTATTGTTAATGGCCGGACGGCAGGAGATGTTAAAGGGGAATATACATTTTGTGGGGTTATGGGAAGTTCAATAATTGATTATTGTATATGTTCACTGGATGTTTTAAAATTGCTGTTGGACTTCCATAGCCCTAGTAAGCCTTTTTCTGACCACATCCCGTGTACAGTCTCACTGTGTTAAAAGAACAACCCTCTTACGAAAGAACTGTCACTCCGTCAGAAGCTTCCTTGGTTACCCAAAAATCTGGTGAGGTATATTGGCTCCCTAACTTAACTTGGTAACACTGAATATCTGCAATCTTCTCTGAGTATACAGAAAAAAATTGTTATATGCACTGACAAAATTCGTACAGCTACTGGTGACTTTTGTTTCAGGAATCGTTTTGACCCCAGTAACAACTGGTTTGATGTTCAATGTGAAAATGCTAGTAGAAGTATGCTCGATAAACTGAATCGATATCGTAAATCTAACACGGAAATCAGACGAAGATGCTATATAGATAGTAGAGCCAAATATTCCAGGTTATGTGACGAGAAAAAATTAAAAGTTTAAAATGAACAGAATTTGAAAGCTAAATGGGGTTAGAAACAGTAGTGAATGATGGAAGCTTTCTAATTCGTTAAGAAATTGTCAACCAAAGGTAGGAAACAATTTGATCATATCCCATTTTTGTAACCATTTCAAGTCTCTTTTATCTCAAGAAGATGTTGACTGTGATCTTTTGTTGTCCCCGGAAGACTTTGGTTGTGATATTTTGTCATCCCCGGTTAATATTAATGGCACTTTTCTTGATTCACCTCTAGAGATGAGAGAGCTTGATTTAGCACCAAGAGCGGCAACATTAAATAAGGCCCCTGATCAGGACAGAATTAGCTAAGAATTCTATAAAAACGCCACCTTATGTTTTCTGAATGAGGTCTTAGCGCTTTTTAACGTTATTTTCATGCGGGAATATATCCCAGACTCCTTCCGCAGTTCAATTATTATTCCATTCTTCAAAAAGGAGACATCAACGTTGTTTCAAACTAAAGGGAACTGTCTCCTCTCGACTCTATTTGCAAAGTCTTCACGGGCATATTACTTAATCGTATCAATAACTGGCTAGACTGTCAAAATATACAATAACACTACTAGCCAGGTTTGGGATGGCAACACCCTATCTGACCCTTTTACGGTCACTCAAGGTGTAAAGCAGGGGTGTTTATATAACTCAGTTTTGTTCTCCCTCTACCTGTACGACCTTTATGACCACCTACCAGGTGGCATTGCTATTGCTGGGAGTTGTGAAAGTTTTACTTTACGCCGACGACATTGTTCTCCGTTCTGACTCGCCACAGGTGCTGCAGAGTATAATTGATTCATTGTATGTTTATTGTGGTGTTTAAGAATTAATCTCGATAAGTTAAAGATAATTATATTTAAAACTGGTACAAGAGTCAGCCAAAGTCTTTATTGGAGAATATGATTGATATTGTGAACGAATACAAATACCTTGGTATCAAATTAACTTACAATTTGTCTTTTAGTATAACTTTTTTTGGTATAACTCAGGATATTGAGATTTGGAGGACTAATATTAAATTTTTTCATAATCGCATTCTTGAATCTTTAAAAATCACTGAACATGAGAAATTTGTTATGAGTGCCAGAGGCTCTAGATTTCATGACATGTATCCCATACTTCATTATGATATCACCCTATATTTTTGCGGTGGTAATTCAGCACAAGTTGTTAGCTTGATACTAAAAGCTAGAGGAGGCCTTCTTAATTTAAACGCTCGTGCTTTTAGCGGAAACAGTGTCTACATTTGTACACTCTGTAACCGTAATGAACAGGAAAACACACATTATTTAATAGGCAAATGCCCTATTTATGTCTGTTACCGTTTAAATTTTCTTGGTAAAAGATTTCCATCACATGAAGAAGTATATGAAGTATTAAACGGCAAGGATTTCATGCGTCTTTACAAATATTTGTTAAATTGTTTAAAATACAGGAATCTTATTATACCTGAATTTCAATAAAAGTATTGTTATCCTATAAATAAGTAGTTAATAATTTATTTATAATAGCTTGCCAATCAGACACACAACATTTCATGTTATGTATTACTATGATTTATTTAAATGGTTTTATTTAACTTACCCTGTATGTGGAGTTTGTCGCCTTTGTGTCGTCGGGTCAAATCTAGTAATTGAAAATTTATCCCCTACCTGTTGACCGATTGATCAGTAATTTTGTAAACGCCTGTAGCTTTGGCGACAATTTAACATTGTGCTTAGAAAAATGGGCGGTGCATCGCCCATAAAAAGTGGTACTTAGCTTTACCCCTTTCCTGGTAACCGATTGATCTGAGATTTAGTGGACGCCTTAACTTACAATTACTCTACACTTTTGTATTTAAAAAAGTGGGAGGCGCCACGCCCATAAAAATTAGTACTCAGTCTTAGCCCTTTCCTGTTAATTGATTGACCTGAGATTTGCTGGACACCTTTACTTACAATGGCTATACACTTTCATATTTAAAAGAGTGGGCGGCGCCACGCCCGTAAAAAGTAATACTTCATTTAAGCCCTTTCTTGTTAACCGATTGATCTGAGATTTGCTAGACACCTTAACTTTATACTATACACTTTTATAATTAAAACAGTGGGTGGTGCCACGCACATAAAAAGTAATACTTAGCCCTTTCCGGTTAAGCGATTGATCTGAGATTTAGTGGACACTCTTACTTACGCTGACTATACAATTTAGTAATTACGAAAGTAGGCGGCACCACGCCTAAAAAAAGTAATATTTAGTTTTAACGCATTCCTGTTAATCGATTGATCGAAAATTTAGTGCACGCCTTTACTTTTGATTACTATGCAATTTTGAGATTAGAAAAGTGGGCTTGGCCACGCCCATAAAAAGTAATATTGATTTTTATCCTCTTTCTTTTGACCGACTGATCTGAAATTTGGTAAATAGCTTTACCTTTCACGGCAATACCATTTAGTGTTAAAAAATGGGTGGCACCACGCCCATAAAAAGTAATACTTAGTTTTAGCATATCCTGTTAACCAATTAATCTGAGATTTACTGGACACCTTCACTTACGCTGACTATACAGTTTTGTAATTAAAAAGGGGGTGGCACCACGCCCATAAAAAGTAATATTTAGTCTTAGCCCTTTTCTGTCAGCCGATTGATCTGAAATTTGGTGAGCACATAAAGTTTTCATGAGCGATTGATCTGATGACGTTACTATTATGTGTATTCAGTATTATTGTAAAATGGTGATTTAGTTATTTTTCTATAAACACCTCAATATGGATATCAAATGAAAGGGTTTGACTAGTAGAATACAGTACGCATTGAAAAACTTTCAATTACAAAATGGCGGGCAGTGCAAAATGGGAGGGGAGAGGGTTATATTCATGCATAGATATTGTCAGCCCCCTCAATATTTGTATTAAATGAAAGCGCTTGGCTACTATAATGCAGTACCCCACGAAAAAAATCCAACTCCAAGGTACAATCCTAAACTAAATGTTAAATCATCAAGTAAAAAACTAAAAAATTAAAAAATAAAATAAGTAAAACAAATTTTTAGGTTATGTTGTAAATACTTATGCATACATACATAGATATGTATATGTACATATATATCTATAAATATACTACATAATAAAACTATAAGCTAAGCAACACACATGAATGTACAATACCTATATGATTACTGAAGTATATGAAATCCTTATTTTGTTTTTTGAATGTTAGTATTAAGTTCTTAGCATTAAGTATTTTTCTCTTCTAAATAATTTTTAGTCGTAATAAAGAACTCAAACAGAAAAGATCGCAAGTCTTATTACTATTTATTTCATCAGGTTATGGGCCCAGGAGTGCTTAATTAAATTAAAAAAAAAGTGATCAGTGTTTTTTGAAAATGAATTCAATGTTCAATATTGAAAAACTTTGTGAAGTGAACTATGATACATGGAGTCTGCAAATCAAGGCAATTTTGCTGCATCAAGATTTATGGGAAGTTACTTCCAGTGCAGATAAAAATGATAAAAAGGATGATGCTTGGAAGAAGAATGACGAGAAGGCGTTGTCAACAATTATCTTGATGATAACTCCAATGCAGATATCGTATATAAAAAATTGCAAAACATCTAATGAGGCATGGACTACATTGCAAAATATTCATCGCCCAAAAGGACCTGTAAGAAAAGTGAGTCTTTTCAAGCAACTTATTGGAATGCGCATGAGTGAGACTGATTGCATCCAAGAGTATATTTGTAAGTTCACGTCTGTCGTGGAAAAGTTAACTGAAATTGGAATTGAGCTACAGGATGATTTGCTGGTAATAATGATCATGGCAAGTTTACCAAAATCTTTCGAGAATTTTGTAGTGGCCCTAGAGACTCGAGATAAACTACATGAATTAAACGCTTTGAAAATTAAATGAAGAGGGAGAAAGAAGGAAAGCGGCAGATACTGTAAGCAATAGTGAAGACTCTGTTCAGGCGTTTATAGCACAAACAAGAAAAAAGAACAAAATTACGCATGCTGAGAAATCGACAAACAGCATCAACATGAATTCAAATGGTAACCGTTCATCCGTCAACAACAACAAAAACATTAAATGCTACAATTGCCAACGCAGGGGACATTATGCTTCGCAATGCAAAAACAAGCGAGTTGAAAAAAGAGGTGAGCAGCGAAACGCAAATGATTTTGCCTATTCAGTCCTAGCAGCAGCAGATAACAACATATTGAATAGCAGCGTTTGGTGCTTAGACAGCGGTGCTTCGTTCCATTTATGCTGCGACCGAAATTTATTTGAAACATTTGAAGAAAGAGAAGAGTTAATATCTCTTGCTGGACAAAGTAAGATCAAGGCATTAGGCAGAGGCAGAGTGAGAATAAAGAAATGTAGCATTCAACTGAATAATGTCTTATATGTACCAGAGCTACAATGTAATTTTATTTCGGTTGGAAAAGTGGCAGAAATTGATGTTGTGAAATTCAACGCGAGCAGCGCAACAATTTTAAATAATGGAAAGGTAGTGTTGAAGGCGAAAAGGGTTGGGGATTTGTTCTTATATTCGGAGAGAAAACAAAGTTTGTTTTTTGCTGGTATGTCAACAGAGGCAGCAAAATGGCATATGCGTTATGGACATCTCAATATTGCAAGTCTACGTCAACTAGCTGAGCGTCAAATGGTAAGAGGTATGAATGTTAAATTTCCAAATGAATTAAGTTGTAGTGTATGTATGAAATGTAAAAGTACTGTAAAGAAATTTCCTAATTCTGAGACTAGAGCGAGAGACTTACTAGATTTGATACATACTGACATTTGTGGACCTATTGGTACTGACTCACTTGGTGGTGCTCGTTACTTACTCACAGTTATTGACGACAAGTCCCGTTTTGTTTTTGTTTATTTTTTGAAGAGTAAAAATGAGACATTTGGGACTTTTAAGGACTTTAAGACTATGGTTGAGCGTCAAACAAATAGGAAAATTAAAGTGCTGCGTTCTGATAACGGAACAGAGTTTAGAAATAATATTTTTGATGCGTATTTGAGAGAACATGGCATAGTTAGGCAGCTGACTGTACCATATACGCCACAACAGAATGGTGTGGCAGAACGGTTCAACAGAACTTTAAGTGAAATGGCAAGGGCAATGTTAGTATCAGCAAATTTAAAGGAATTTTTATGGGGAGAGGCTGTGAATACAGCAGCTTATTTGCGTAATAGAGCACCGACAAGGGCATTAAATAATGAGACGCCATATGAAGTATGGAATAACCGTAAACCAAATGTAAGTAATTTAAAAATATTTGGTGCACTAGCATTTGCTTTAAATAAAAAGAACAACAACAAATTTAAAGCAAAAGGAAAGGAATACATTGTTGTAGGGTATTCAAGTACGTCAAAAGCATATCGTCTATATGATAAAGAAACAAGAACTATAATTATAAGCAGAGATGTTTCTTTTATCGAAAATATGAATTTGAATAAGACTGTGTACATTCCATCAGCACAGGAAAAAACAATTAGCTTAGGGGAAGTTAGTCAAGAAACAACAGAAGATGACACTGGGACTGATTTTGAGTCTGCGGACGATCAGAACGAAGTTGAAGACGTTCCTGAAATTGGACCAGGACGACCGAGAATTTTACGTACAGGTATGCCAGGAAGACCGAAAAAACAGTACAATATAGTAAATATGATTCGGGAGGTACATAATAAAGATGATAATTTAAACACACCGGATACAGTAGATGAAGCATTGGGTAGTGAACTTAGTAGTTTTTGGTGGGACGCAATGCAGGAGGAGTAAAACTCTTTGATTAAAAATGATACATGGGAATTAGTAGATTTACCAAAGGGAAAGAAGGTTATTGGCACTAAATGGGTATTCGCGATTAAAAGAGATAAAAGTGGGCAGATTGAACGATTTAAGGCAAGGTTAGTAGCAAAAGGATATGCTCAGATATATGGTGTAAATTATACGGAAACTTTTTCACCAGTATTGCGGTATGAGACTATTAGGATGGTGATTACATTATCGGCCGAGTACAGCTTGCATTTACATCAAATGGATGTATCGACAGCCTTTTTAAATAGTAAAATAAATGACGAGGTTTTTATATCCCAACCTAAATGTTTTGTTGATGAGAATAATCCAAATAAGGTTTTGAAATTAAAAAAAGCATTATATGGCTTAAAACAATCGGGTAGAGAGTGGAATCGAACATTGAACGGTATTTTGCTTGAGATTGGTTTTAAACCATGTAAAAGTGAACCTTGTTTGTATGAGAAAATTGATGGTAAAAGAATAAATTTAATAGCTGTGTATGTAGATGACATACTTTTGGCGTCATCTGATATAAATGATTTGAACTATATAAAGTCTCAAATTAGGGACAAGGTTAAGGTTGTTGATAAAGGTCCCGCAAAGCATTTTTTGAGCCTGGAAATTGATAGAAAAGGTTCCACAGGTGAAATATTTGTCCATCAGAAGAAATATATAAACGATTTATTGAGAGAGTATGGAATGGAGGAATGTAGACCCGTTTCCACTCCATTGGAACCAAAATATCAGGTAACATGTAATAAAGCTTCATGCAAAAAGGTTTGTCCAAAAGAATACCAATCATTAATTGGTTCGTTAATGTACTTAGCGGTATGTACTCGTCCTGATATAATGCATTCTGTGTCAAAGCTTTCGCAGAAGAATATTGAACCCCACATGGAGCATATGATTGCTGCTAGGAGAATTTTGAGGTATCTTAATAAAACCAGGGATATTAGTCTGAAATATTTTAGAACAGGAAAACCACTAGTTTGCTACATAGATGCGGATTGGGGTGGCGACACAGATTGTAGAAGATCTTATACGGGATATAGTTTTATTTTAGCTGGGGCCGTTTTTTCTTGGGAGTCTAGAAAGCAGCCCACAGTTGCGCTTAGCAGCACTGAAGCAGAGTATATGGCACTGTCTGCAGCAGTAAGGGAGGCTGTTTATTTGAATAAATTACTGGAAGAGATTGGAATACACTGTTTTGAAAAAATAGAGGTAAATGGTGATAATCAGGGCGCTTTCCATCTAGTAAAAAATCCCATTTACCATAACAGGACTAATCATATAGATATAAGATATCATCACATTAGAAACGTATATGAAAATGGATTATTAGATTTGAAGTACTGTTGTTCTAATGAAAACATTGCGGACATATTCACAAAGAATTTATGTAAGGTATCACATGAAAAATTAACAATTTTAATGGGTTTAACATATATGCAGTGATCCATTATAACTATATTTTATAATTTTAATGAACATATGTATGTGTATATAAGTATGTAGTAATCAAATAATTAGAGTATCATTCCATGTATGTTGAGGAGGAGTGTTGTAAATACTTATGCATACATACATAGATATGTATATGTACATATATATCTATAAATATACTACATAATAAAACTATAAGCTAAGCAACACACATGAATGTACAATACCTATATGAATACTGAAGTATATGAAATCCTTATTTTGTTTTTTGAATGTTAGTATTAAGTTCTTAGCATTAAGTATTTTTCTCTTGTAAATAATTTTTAGTCGTAATAAAGAACTCAAACAGAAAAGATCGCAAGTCTTATTACTATTTATTTCATCAGGTTAAATGGTTTTATTGTAATGAAACATAATAATGATGCAGAAAATGTACTAAAAGCTAAAAATAGTTATGTAGTACCAGGTGCCAGCTACCACACCACTCTCCTCATCACGGCATTGATCAGACTAAAATAAACCGTTGGGCGCATCGACTTTCGGTTATCTATAGTCAACAATGCCCCACGGTTTTATTTTAATCTAATCAATGCCTTATGTTGGTGAGGAGAGTGGTGTGGTAGCTGGCACCTGGTACTACATAATTATTTTTTAGCTTTTAGTGCATTTTCTGCATCATTATTATGTTTCATTACAATAAAACCATTTAACTTAAAAATTTTGTTTACTTTTTTTTATAAAATCTTTTAACATTATTTTTTATAACACATATCGCGATCTCATTATTATTGTTATTATTATTTTTAAATAAAACCAGCACTCAGGGGATAGCCCCTACTCATGCAATGCATTGTGCCGGAATTAGGAAAATTGGTTATGGGAAGGAGGAAAGAGGGAGTATTGTTTATGGACATTTGATTTAAACTTTCCAACATTGAAAGTGGCAGGAAAGACCTCTGCGGGGAGTTTATTCCACATACGAACTCTCCGCCTAAAGAACGAATTTTCTCTGTAATGCGAAGTGCGATTCACTGGCGTAACGACCATAAATGGATGTGCTCTGAACCCTCTACGACTGACGTGACTTCATTATCACAATTCCACTGACGTGGTAGTACACTTATCACTATTTCGACTGCTTATATCTTCCAAGTTCCGTTTGTAAACCCACTGAAAATATTTTTGATTTTAGTTTAATGTAGTAGTTTGTTATTTATTGTAATTTTTTGTTGAAAACAAAACGACAATTCTTATTAAAATCGAAATTATTGGCATGGCATAAATTAGTCTTAAAAAAATTACATCCATACAAAAACAAAAAAAAAATTTTATATCTTATTTTTTTGGTAAAAATTTTAACATTAATTTAGGTATAAGCTAATCAATATAGAGAAAAAAAAGAGATAATATCAATGGTTTAATAAAAAGCTGTAACGTATTTTGTCAGGTCTAACTCAATACTGACGTGTTAGACTTGTAGACACTTGAATGCTTACATCAACGTGTGAACTTGTTCCGATTGCTTTCTTCGCACTAACGTACACACGAGTAATTCATAAGAAGGTACTGAAAACACCACAATCGATATTTGTATAATTATGGCGTAAAACAATGTTTTCTGTTTAGTGGTGTCTGCTATAATACGACGTCAGTCGCAGAGGGTTAATGAAGAACGTGCGTTAACTTGCGAGCATTAAAATCGACCCTATTCGCACGACCCCATTCAGAGATTGTTACAAGATCGTAATTAAGTGTATCATTCATGTTTCGCATCATAGCCCCAATCTCCAACAGGCTTAGTCTATTACTGAATGAATATGAATGGCATATGGTTTAGCCCATATACCAAAAAGTCTGAATGGAGAAAAACAAAAAAGAAGATTTACATAAAGGTTTTTCAAAATATATCGGATTGAATGCTTTTGTATTCTCACCACTGCTTCCGGCATATGTTTGGAAGAAACAATGTAAATTTTTGTGAACTTTCATCAATCCAGTAGCCACTTTTTTATTTTATTTGTAAAAAGTAGCTTTTGTTGCTCCATGTGTATACTAACTGATGTGTATTGAGTAACTTCCCTACGGTAAATGGAACTGACACAAAACAAGTCACGTGGTAGGGACCAGTCCGAGTGCTAAAACTTCCTATGAAGCGGACCAGACACTTTTACATGGGGATGGCCTAGGATGTGGTTAATTGATAATTTGTATGAACCTTGTAACTTGTCTCTGAACTATCTTATGGAGTCCTAATCGGTGTAGAATAATATAGATTATATATAAATACTATTCTAAAATTCATCTGTAATTATCAATTAATTTATTTTTTTATTGTTACAAATCCAAAAAGAAATTGCATTTTATTTTTAAGCGATGTCTTTGATAGGACTCGAACCGACAACCTCCGGCATGACAGTCTAGTACACTACCCACTCAACCACAGGGGAACTTATATTTCAATGTTATAAATACCATTTAAGCTATCATTGAAGGGAGACAATTAATATTATATAGATACTATGTGATAGGCCTTAGACCCAGGTGCATCGAATACTAAATTGACTGAAAATGGTTAATATATGACCATTTACACAATATGTCTTTTTTCACCATTCACTTCTCCGTATTTTCTCAAGTCAGTTTCATTTTCTCAAGTCATATGACTAGTACTTTTGGATCCTTTGTCACCAAATATTCCGCAGGTTTGTTATTGATATGAAATTTTTTACTTTTTATTGAAAATAAGCGCATAGATTTTATTAGAAAATACATTTACATGGAATAAAAAGTTAATATTGATGAAGCTTGGTATTTTACTAGATTTCTGATTTTTATTTTTTTATTTAAAAAAAAAATTTTACAAAAAATTTATCAAAATTGATGATATCGGGCACAATGAATGCTTGATATCTCAGCAACCAGGAACAGTTTTTGGATTCTGAAAGAGGGTATTCCAAATAAAAATACCCCATACTTAACTTAATTTTTTTAAAAATAGTCGGTGGGCCAAAACAGGACTGAGGTCGCGATAAGTATGTTATTTTATTTTTCAATAAATCATACTCATTCATTCATACTGAGACATTCTCAAAGTCCGGATAATGTTTTAATCTAGGACAATGTGATGCTAATGCTATTTTTTGTAAAGATATTATATCTCTATATCTCTGATTCGATCTATGTCCCGCAATTCTAGTGTTGCCGCAGAATCAAAGTTTTCAATCTTTTAAACGTCTGTATTAAACTTGTCTAATTTCTCTCACTTATATATGTTAATACATGTAAGATGTATGTAAATATGTAATTGAATCTTATCCCCTTTTGCATTTCTAAATATTGCATATACATACAAATATATATAAAATAAATAACGGTTTACATTTGAAGTCAAGCAGGTAGAATTCTTTCTTATAAGAATTTTTTCTGTTCAAGTGAATATATAAAAAAAATCGCTACTTGTGAAAAGGCAGACGAGATAAGTACTAACAATTTCAAAGCGCTTCTAGCTTCTAAAGTAAATTAATAAAATACCAAATTATTATTACTGGATTAAATAAAAGGTATTTTATTATAAAACAAAGAAGGGAAGTGCTCTTAAACTTCATAAATTCGCGTCTGCGACATTTCTTTAAAATTATTAGTTTAAAATATTGTAAAATACAAAATTCCTTCAAAATTCTTTGCATGAAATTTCTTTAAGCCCTTACAAAGGAATTTCTTTAAAGCTATTTGTCGTAAAACAAAATTACATGAAACAACAAATGGCTGGTTCACATAGTGAAAATGAGAGCAATTGTAAAAGGTGCTCTGAAAAGGATACCGATGAAAAGGTACAATGTGAACTTTGCTATCAATGGTATCACTTTACATGCCTTGGGGTCGATCACAACGTGGCAAACGTAAGCTGGAGTTGTGAGAATTGCAGAGGCACGACATCTGTGACACGTGCAGACGTTGTAACAAATACGTCTACACCCACCACTTACAATGAAAATGCTCAACGCTCTTCAGCCGACATACGAGGAATAAGTCCACAAGTTTATTTAACGTTGCCATCTTCAAAGGCAGATTTTGTACAGCTAGCGCATGTGAAAAGAAGCACGGAAAACAATACACATCCGATTTCTATAGCAACAGCAATGGCCTCACCATCTGCTTTACAGACAATGACACCACTATCTACGATTTATTCTGCGCCGATAATGTCGTATTTGACACCTGTATCGTGGCAGAACAATTATCTCCCAATAGTGCCCACATCTACCCAACCAAATCTGACAGCAACCTATTTTAATTTAGGAACGTCCTTTTCGCAAATGCAAAGCCAAACAACCTATTCAATAGCAGATATCAACCTGGATAATATTACAAGACAGCGAAATTTAGAACTAAAAAAGCTCGAAGAAGAAATGCAGTTCAAACGTCAGTATTTGGATGCAAAATATGAAATATTATTCAATTCAATTGAAACTTCGTCAATAAACAGGCACACCTCGCTGAATTCAGCACCGACGACAGGAGCAGAAAATATAGGGCCAACACCAGCGTAGCTACCAACCTTTAACTGCGACCCGGATGAATGGCCACTTTTCATCAGCAGCTTTGAAAATAGCACAAACTTGGCAGGCTACACAGAAGCTGAAAATTTAATTAGGCTGCAATTGTCACTTAAAGGTAAGGCTCGTGAAATGGTCAAAAATAAACTGCTAGTGCCCCAAATGGTGCCGGAAATTATTCGAACACTACACATGTGTTTCGGTAGGCCCGAACATATTCTAGAGCGAGCGACTTCTAAGGCGAGGAGCTTTCCACCTATTAAAGATAAATTGGACACATTGATTGAATTTGCTATTTGTGTGCGAAACATTTGCGCTACTATGGAAGCGTGCCAGATGCAGTCCCACTTAAATAATCCACTATTAATAAAAGAATTGGTGGACAAACTTCCCAATAACCATAAATTGAGTTGCGCGATGTGTCTGAAAGATGATCATATCCCTATTGTTAAATCTTTTAGCGACTTGTTGTACCACATGGCAGAGGCAGCTAGCAGCATAACCCCATTATTCGGAAAGGCCGGCGCTTCGGTAAATACACACAGCCGCGAAGAAAACTCAGTAGAATCCGGTGCCGGTATTGCTAATAACAACGCTACAATATGTATTATTTGCAACAATGATAACCACATAGTGACCCAATGTGATGTTTTTAAAAATATGCCGCTCAATCGTAAGTGGGAATGTATAAAATCAAAAAATATATGTCGACAATGTTTAGGCAGACATAGACGCAAATGTAATTACAACAAAGAGTGTGGCATAGACGGGTGCAAATATAAACATAATCTTTTGCTGCATAAAAAAGTAAACAATGAACAAGATATCATCTCAAATACACAAGAAACACGACAAAATTCGATAGTAAATGCGCACAGCAACCATTATGACGAATTACAACCACTGTTTCGAATAATACCTGTAAATATACATGAATCGAATAAAATTAAAAAAGTGTTCGCATTTCTAGATGAAGGGTCTGCAGTCACATTGATTGAAAAACGTATTTTCGAAGAAATGGGTCTTGAGAGAGTGATCCCCTATGCTTTAGATGGACTGGTGACACAACACGCATGGAAAGCGACTCAGTAAAGAGAAATATTATTATATCAAACGTGACCAACAACAAGCAATTTCAGCTGAGCGCAGTTCACACAGTAACCAATTTGGGTCTTTCCGCTCAAACAGTCGATGTAGGTGAAATTTCGAAAAGATATCCGTATTTGGCAAACCTACCAATAGAGTCGTACCACAATGCTACGCCTGTAATTTGATCGGCGCTGATGATTGGAGCTTGGCGATCCCCCTGAAGATACGTGAAGGGCTATGGCACCAACCCATCGCCTCGAAGACACGGCTAGGCTGGATGTTGCAAGGGTGTAGCAGTAAGGGAGCCACAGAATTTCGAATGAACGTTCACGCATGTGACGGTCAACATAAAGACAATGAGCTTCATGATATGGTAAAAAACTATTTTTGCTTAGAATCAAGCCGACCAACGCAGCTATTTTCTCATGATGATAGCAAAGCCTTAGAAATATTGGACAACACGTGTAAAAAAGTTAACGGCCGATACGAGGTGGGTTTGCTGTGGCATAACCAAAACGTATGTTTACCGGATGGCTATAATCTCGCTTTAAATCGCATGAAGTGCTTGTATAACAAATTCAGCAAGAATACGTCTTAAAAGCAACTTTACAAACACAAATTTATAATCTACTTTTGAAGGGATATGCGAAAAAACTCACCCCAGATGAAATGAAGGTACATTGTAGTGTTTTAGGATGTATGTGTGTATATTTATTTCCCTATAGCCCAATATAATTTTATGCAGCTGTAGGGTTTCAGCTTAATGGCTAGGCGTCTTGCGACAGCCAGATTAGAGACTAAGAAAAAAGTGAACAAGGCAACAAGCGTCGCTTTTAGTTTTCTAATACAAAGTCTGTTTTATTTGTGGGCTACTGCCCTTTTTATACTAATTCTATCCTATTGCCTACTTATGCTAACTTATAGTATTAATTCTTTAAATCTATGCCTCTTTATCAGTACCACGGAATTATCATGGTTATTCCCCATGTATAATACCGTGACCAATCAGAATGCATGAGTAAGGAATGCACTCATTTACATTAAACAATCAAAATTATGTCACTCACACTCTGATTGATCAGCTTTACTATTGTATTGACTCATGTGTTCGAACACATTGAGTCATTGGGTAGATGCCGTTATTTGATCCTTGTGTATGGTATTTACCCTACAGTAATTCGGGTGGTATGTATATATTTTAGGTTGGTTGTTGGGTAAGCAGTGGACGCTTAGAAGGTACACTACAACATCGTAACAAGACTTGGTATTTGCCAATATTTATTGTTTCAAATCCCAACAAACCAGACAAAGTCAGACTTGTTTGGGACGCTGCAGCGAAATCCAACGGTGTGTCATTAAATGACTTTATGATGACCGGCCCTGACCTACTAAATCCACTATTTGAAATTTTATTAAAATTTCGAATTGGGAAAATTGCCATATGCGACGATATATCAGAGATGTTTCATAGAATGAACGTGATAGAAAACGATATGCACGCACAACGCTTTCTGTGGTACGACAAGGACGATAAGCAGCCGCAACCGAGTTGTTTTGCCATGCGCGCGCTTACCTTTGGAATCAGCTGTGCCCCCTGTATAGCTCACTACGTACGCGACAAAAATGCAGAGTTGTTAAAAGATAAGCACCGCGCGCAGTCGAAGCGATACAGCAAAATCATTACGTCGATGACTTCATTGACAGCGCTCCAGATAAAAAACAAGCGATAGAGCTAGCCAGACGCGTAAGAGAAATTCATGAATCTGGCGGGCTTAAGATGCACAACTGGAGCTCCAACTCAAAATTGTGTTAGATGAATTACACAGCAGCATTTCACCTAAGCAAGAGATTAAGGATTGGGGCTCAACTACTAAGATATTAGGTTTGTATTGGGATCCTAATAACAACTAATTTAGGTATATTTGCAGATTTTCAAAACTCCGCCGTGACGGAGTAAATGGTTTACCAAACAACCACCTATAAAAGTTGGTGATGTAGTCGTCATTGTGGATCCAGGTCAGCCCATCGATCTCGTTTACGGAGGAGGGATATGTTGCCGCAGAATCAAAGTCTTCAATCTTTTAAACGTCAGTATTAAACTTGTTTAATTTCTCTCACTTATATATTTTAATACATGTAAGATGTAAATATGTAATTGAATCTTATCCCTTTTGCATTTCTAAATATTGCATATATATATATATATATATATATATATATATATATATATATATATATATATATATATATATATATATATATATATATATATATATATATATATATATATATATATATATATATATATATATATATATATATATATATATATATATATATATATATATATATATATATATATATATATATATATATATATATATATATATATATATATATATATATATATATATATATATATATATATATATATATATATACATATATATATACATATATATATATATATATATATATATATATATATATATATATATATATATATATATATATATATATATATATATATATATATATATATATATATATATATATATATATATATATATATATATATATATATATATATATATAAAAGAAATAATGGTTTACATTTGAAGTCAAGTAGGTAGAATTCTTTCTTATAAGAATTTTTTCTGTTGGTTTGTTCAATTCTATATTTACACCATGCAACTTTGTTGCATGCAACTTTCATTTTAAGTGAGAGTGTTGAAATAGAAATGTATACATTTTGTATTTCTTCTCTGTCTTTCTCTCTGAAAAAAGAGAGTTGCATGCAACAAAGTTGCGTAGTGTAAATATGGTACAAGTGAATATTTAAGAAAAATCACTACTTGTGAAAAGGCAGACGAGATAAGTACTAATAATTTTAAAGCGCTTCTCGCTTCTAAAGTAAATTAATAAAATACCAAATTATTATTACTGGATGAAATAAAAGGTGTTTTATTATAAAACAAAGAAGGAAAGTGCTCTTAAACTTCATAAATTCGCGTCTGCGACTTCTAGTCTTCAATTTTTTCTTTGATGTACCTATATATACTTTATTGCACATTTCATTATCCTTACCTTTACAAGGAATTTTATAAACTATATTAAATTTATCTAACTTTTCTATTCTAGCCTTCATTTTTCTACATAATTTACATAATGTATTATATGTTTCATGCGCCATTCTACATGTATTTCTACCAAATATATTGGATTTTTCCAATCTTTCTGATATGAAAGGTATATAAATTAATGATTTGTATTTTTTTGGTTCCGAAATATTATTAACCGAACTATTTTTATTTCGTTTATATTGGTCTATTATTGGTCTATATATTGTATATAAGTTGTGTTAGAAAATTATTAGCATTCCATATATTTATAATTCTATTCTCATTATTCTTGTAGAATACTTTGTCACTTATATCCAATACTCTTCTTATAAGATTCTTACCAATGTTTATAATGACTCGTTTTGGATGCTTTGAGTAATAATTAATCAATCATTCTGAAGATGTAGGTTTCTGATACCAATAATTGATAAACTATTGCCTTTTCTTATTATTAAAGTATCTCAATATGAGATTTTTAAATATTTTTCCCTCTCAATAGTAAACCTAATGTCTAATGAAAAGAATTAAGTGTTGTTAATACATTTTCTATTTCAGATTCTGAAATTATGCAAAATAAATCATCAACACTTTTAGTCATGATCTTCTCTATTTGTTGAATTCACTCACAATTTACTATATTTGAAAAATAATTTGAAGTTAAAATTGAAACAATTTTCACGCACAACAAAAAACTTAATGCTATGGAAATTTTTTTAAAAACATCTTTCATCTAATGAAAAGAATTAAGTGTTGTTAATACATTTTCTATTTCAGATTCTGAAATTATGCAAAATAAATCATCAACACTTTTAGTCATGATCTTCTCTATTTGTTGAATTCACTCACAATTTACTATATTTGAAAAATAATTTGAAGTTAAAATTGAAACAATTTTCACGCACAACAAAAAACTTAATGCTATGGAAATTTTTTTAAAAACATCTTTCATCTATTATTGTTAGTGTATTCTGATATTAAATGTCTTTAATTCTGAGAAATTCTATCAGCATCTGCTTTAAAGTTTATTCTACGGTCTATGGGTGTGTTAACAATTTGTAGCATCTCTAACATATATATTCTTTTGTAATTATTTTCTGTATTTAATACTGAGACATTCTCAAAGTCCGGATAATATTTTAATCTAGAACAATATGATGCTAATTCGGTTTTTTGTGAAGATATTATATCTCTATATCTTTGATTCGATATATGCTCCGCAATTCTAGTTTTCAATTCATTCTTTGATGGGCCTATATTTCATTATCCTTACCTTTAAGAGGAATTTTATGAACTATATTAGATTTATCTAACTTTTCTATTCTAGTCTTCATTTTACTAAATAGTTTACATAATGTATTATGTATATGTTTTATGCGCCATTCTATATGTATTTCTATCAAATTTATTGGCTTTTTCCAATCTTTCTGATATGTTAGTTAATGATTTGTATATTTTTGTTTCTGAAATATTATTAACCGAACTATTTTTATTTCGTTGTATATAAGTTGTGTTGGAAAATTATTAGTATTCAATTAGATTTATAATTCTATTCTCATTATTCTTGTGGAATTCTTTGTCACTTATATCAAATACTCTTCTTATAAAATTCCTACCGCTGTTTATAATAACTCGTTTTGGATGCTTTGAATAATAATTTTATTAAAATCAAAAGGGGTAAGGAAAATTGGTTGGTTGGTTTTATATGTTTTAACCCAACAGTTAACATTTTGTTTATAAATTCCAAAGTTCTTTTTTTGTGATATAAAATTATAATCATGTTGATTTGAGTAAAATTAAAAAATATATAAAAAACTATTTTCATTAGCTTTTAATATTAACGTTAAATAAAATATTTCAATTTACTAAAAATAAATTTATTAAACTTGAGTAAATCATACTAAATAACAAGATGGAAAACAAACAACGCTGAAAATTTACATAAAAAGGAAATCGAATTCGTAATAAAAAATTGTTTAAATGCAAAAAAAATTAAAAATCTATAAATTCGTAGCAAAATATGTAACAGAAATTCAAAGAAACATAATTTATAATTATTCCAAAAAAAAAAATTAGAAAACAAAATTATTCGAAAAAAGACTAAAAGTAAAAACACCATATTTTTAAGAAAAATATCTGAAATAACTAACAAAAGCAACAATCAAAAAGCCTACGTAGTAAAACACCAAGAAAAAACCGATTACCACAATGTTCCCAAAGTTGATATTTCTCTTATTAACGCTTTGGATTGCCCTAATATATCTTCCTCCAATTGAAACCATAGCTAGTGATAAGTACTTGCAAATGTTTGCGGCACAAGCTCCTTCAGATCCCTGCTATGACGATGATAAGGCTCTTAAGTGCATACCAGATTTTGTAAATGCTGCTTATGGAGCTCCTGTCATAGCCACCAGTACTTGTGGCATGGATCAGCCACAAAGATATTGTGAAATGGCTGCATCTGTGCTAACCGGCACCATATCTCAGGATATGACTTGCGATATTTGTGATAATTCCAATCCACAAAAGCGGTTCTCCTCTATGGCCTTAACAGATTTGAATAATCCCAATAATGTCACCTGCTGGAGATCGGAACCCATAACACCAGTCACAAATCCCAATGCGCCACCCGATAATGTAACCCTGACACTATCGTTGGGCAAGAAATATGAACTTACTTATGTTAGTTTACAGTTTTGTCCAAAGGCCCCCAAGCCGGACTCTATAGCCGTATATAAAAGTTCAGATTACGGCAAAACCTGGCAACCTTTTCAGTTCTATAGCTCACAATGTAGAAGAGTTTACGGCCGCGCCAATCGTACCACGATTAATAAACACAATGAACAAGAGGCCAGATGTACAGATTCACATCGTCACACCAGTGATATAAGGGGTGGATTACAGGGATCTCGCATATCCTTTAGTACTCTTGAAGATAGACCCTCAGCTAAGGATTTAGATGCTTCACCGGTTTTGCAAGATTGGGTTACTGCCACCGATATAAGAGTGATTTTCCATCGTTTACAAATGCCTGACTATAATGCTCTCATGACATTAGAAAGCCCCAATGAAAAATCTTCAGATAGAAAGTCAGGGAAATACAGTGAACCCAGCTCATTAATCATTAATGGTCTCGACCATACCAACTTTATAATAGGATCTTCATTAACAGCTTTATCTGCTAGTTCTGGGTTACATTATGCTGTTTCGGATTTTTCGGTAGGTGGACGCTGCAAATGTAATGGTCATGCCTATAAATGCATAACAGATCATAATAGTTTATTGACCTGTGAATGCAAACATAATACTGCCGGTGGCGACTGTGAACGTTGCAAATCTTTCCATTTTGATCGCCCATGGGGTCGTGCTATGGAACGTGATGCCAATGAATGTAAAAGTAAGTACTTGTTAAATTTTATTGCAACATTTAGGTATATATTTGTGTGTGTTCCCTAGGGGGAAGGGAACTGACACAGAACCTGTCACGTGACTAGTCCTTAGGGGATAGGGACCGGTTCGAGTTCTAACACTTTGCATGGAAGGGACCTATCACTTTAACATTCCTTTGTCATATGAGGGAGCAATTGATACCTTTTAGACATATTGTGATGGGTCACTAGACTAATCTAAAAAATCGTGCCAGTAGTAGTTTCTATAAAACTGGTTTCGGATATAGTTCCAAGGAAAGTAGGAGTTCATTTAGTTTACATAAACCCCTCCCACTCTTTGTAACTCATCTGGATTTAATTATGTTTTAATTAAATGTTTTTGGCTTTTTTATTTTACTTCTTTTCAATTACGTATGTATGAAATTTATTTATATTTTTATTTTTATTTGATTTTTTCTTTTGACAACCAAACCAATCGTCATTTGATTTCATTCTACCAAAACCTAAAAAAGGAACTGCAAGTAATGTAGTGTGAAGAAAATTAGCAGAGTTCAGTGTTTGATGCAAATATTCTTGCGAAAGTAAAAATGCAAATTACCGTAGCCTTAAATCCTAGCACATTTTGTTGATATATTTGCTAAAAAAAACTACGATAGCTTGTATTTGCAGTTTCGCAAGACTATTTGCATCAAACACTGCTCCACTATTTTGTTTTTAATAAATGCTATTAAATTGGCGTTTACACCTGAAATGGAATTTTTTAAATTCAGAATTCCATTACAAAATTTTATTAAAACTTTCGCAGATATGGATATAATATTTGTTAATCTTTATTTTTACACAGTTTTGGAACATTTATATCTGTTAAGACAAGAGGGTCTAGTTTGACCGGTCACGGTATATTCCTATTTTCCCAAGTCATAGGACAGGTACTTCTGGAACAATTGACACAAATTTCCCGCAGGGTTGTTAAGCATGTGTTTTAGTTTTCCAACTATTTCTCTCTCAATCTCCGATTCTTGAACTACTTTAGCCACGGCCGTCTTTGGATATGGCTGGGCCCTCGGGCACACTAGAATTCAGGGCCCGCCAAACAGTAAACAAACAAAATAACAACACAGAAAAAATTATCATCAAAAAATTTCATTTTCAGTAAGTGTTCTTTACATAATCAATGAATTTTTTGTTTGACTCTTATTTAGGTCGCAAACACCAAAAGCAACAACAATGATAGCAAAAGGAATGCGATTGTACCAAGTTTTTTTACTTAAGATTTTTGAGTGAATCAATTCGTTAATGTCGTTGCGTTAATTCCCATTAATTTTTTTGAGTCTTTAGAAAATTAAGAAAATTTTTTTGAAAAATTTTACATAAAATACATTTCAAACTCATTTTAAATTCTATGACTATGGGCGTCAGACTTTTAACACATTTAGCAAAGTGAAATTTCGTAAATGCTTAATGGATGATGATAATGATGATCCAGACAAAAATTTTGTTGGCTATATTACCAAAAATCCAGTAAATATTTTTGTTTGATTAAGTAAACAATTTTATTCAATATTTGTTAGTATTATTAGACTAATTTTTTTATAAGTTCAGACAAAAATATTGTTTGACATTTTTCAGAAAGTTCAGCAGATCTTTTTTTTTTCTTCTAGTAAATTGTTTTGTTTACAATTTGTAAATATTTTTAGTCAAATCCATATATTATATAAAAATGAGGTGTATGTTTGTTTGTTTGCAGATTTTTGTTAAGGCATCGCGCCTAAACGGCTGAACGGATTTTAATAAAATTTAGTATACAAATAGATATGTGGCCCACAATTAATATAGGCTATACATGTTTCCCGGGTTTTGGACCGGGAGGGGATAAATGAGTCAAAACATCCCCCTATACATAACTCTGGCATTTGTCATTTGTTACGGCATCACGCCTAAACAGCTGAACCGATTTAAATACAATTAGGTACACAGATAGATATTTGCCTCACAATTAATATAGACTGCATCTGTTTCCCAAATTTTGGACCAGGAGGGTATAAAATGGATCAAAACCTCCCCCTACGCATAACTGTGTCATTTGTCAACCGGTTTTGAAAATTCTTTATTGGTTTGAAAGGGGTTGCTAGCGTCTTAGTTCCATAATTTTTTTTCAAAATCGGTGGGGATATTTAACCCCCACCCCCACATCTCCCCCGCCCGAATGCTTAAATCTGTCATTTGTGAACAGCACATTTTTGTTACGCCTAAGCGGCTGAACCGATTTATATGAAATTTGGTACACAGATAGATATTTGGCCCACAATTAGTATAAGCTATATTTATTTCCCAGATTTTGGACTGCGAGGGGATAAAATAGGTCAAAAGATCTCCATACACAGAACTTTGTCATTTGTTACGGCATCACGCCTAAACGGCTAAACCGATTTAAATGAGATTCGGTACAAACATAGATATTTGGCCCTTAATTATTATAGACCATATTTGTTGCCTGGATATTGGACCAGGGGGATAAAATGGGCCGAAACCTCCCCCTACGCATAACTCTGTCATTTGTCAACCGATTTTCAAAATAAATTATATACTAAAAAGATTTGCTTGCAGTTAGGTCCAATAATTTGTTTCCCAAAATCGGTGGGTATATTTGACCCCCAAACACCCTCCCCCCTCCCCAATGCTTAACTCTGTCATTTGCGCACCGATTTTGGAATTGTATTTTTTTGTTTGAAAGGTTTTGCTTGCAGTGCGGTCCCATAAGTTTTTTTTTCTGAAAATGAGTGGGGTGGGGCGGAGGTTGGGGATTCGGTCCCCCACGCATAACTCTGTCATTTGTCAACCGATTTTAATTTCTTGTTTATTTTGAAGGAGTTTCCTTGCAGTTATGTTCCATAATTTTTTCCGAAAACGGTGGGGAAGTATCCCACCCCCCTCCCATCACCATTCCTTAACACCATTTTCAAAATTCCGATTTTCAAATTTCTTTTTTTTAAGGTTTTGCTTGCAGTTGGCTCCCATAATTTTTTTAATGGGTGTGGTGATGGTGGGGGTGGGGGATTTGGTCTCCCACGCAAAACTGTGCCATTTTTCAACCGATTAAAAAATTTTTTTTGTTTATTTTGAAGCGATTTGCTTGCAGTTAGGTTTAATAATTGTTTCCAAAATCGGTGGAGGAATTAAGCACCCCCTTCATTCTTTGACTCGATTATTTGTGAACCGATTTTCAATATTATATTTTGCTTGAAAGGTTTTGCTTGCAGTTTGGTCCCATAATTTTTTTCAATAAGTGGGAAGGGGTGATGGGAGAAAGTTTGGTCCCCAACGCATTACTCTGTCATTTGTCAACCGATTTTTTCAATTATTTTTTGGTTTGAAATGGTTTGCTGGCGGCTTAGTCCCATCATATTTTTCGAAAATCGGTGGGTAAATGTGTGTTAAGACGCAGTTTTATGCAGACTCCTCGGTTTTAAAAGTTTTAAAAGTTGGTAAAATAGTCGAAAACTGGCCAGAAGTTAGATCAGGAGACACTATCGGTCGTGTTTATACCGTGCATGCTAGCCATATGGAATGCTATTGTCTACGAATGTTACTACATAACATAAAGGGACCAACATGTTTTTCTGATCTCAAAACTATTGATAGCTATGAATGCCATACTTTTCGAGAAGCATGCGAGGTATTGGGACTAATGGAAAACGACAGTCAATGGGAACTAGCTATGCTGGAATCTGCTTTATGTTCTTCTCCAAGCAAAATGAGGGACCTATTTGCTGTTTTGATTGCAATGTGTGGATTATCAAAACCTTTGGATCTTTGGGAGCGATATAAAAATGATTTATCCGAGGATATTCTGCGCGGAAAACCGATAAACAATGCAGAACTTTCTTTTGATGAAACGATATATAATGAGGCTCTCATAATTATTGATCACAAGGTGATGGCTATGGTAGGAAAAGATGTAAGTAACTTTGGTATTACACGACCAAATCGATAGGAAAGTGTGCCTGATGAATTGTCAAGAGAACTTAACTGCAATACTTCTGCGTTAAATGCTCAAATTGAGGAGATGTTGCCAAAATTAATACCTGAACAAAAAAGAGTTTTTGATCAAATTCTAAGCGAAGTAAGTAAAGAAGATGGAGCTTTATTATTTTTAGATGCACCGGGAGGCACTGGTAAAGCATTCGTCTTAAATCTTTTGTTGGCACAAATTCGTAAAGATTCCAATATAGCTCTAGCAGTAGCTTTTTCGGGTGTAGCTGCAACTCTTCTTAATGGTGGTCGGACGGCGGATTCCGCTTTTAAATTACCAATAGAGTTAGCAGAAATTTAATCTCCAACGTGCAATATAACCAAAAATAGCCCTGGTGGTCTATTGCTCCAAAGATACAAATTATTGGTATGGGACGAATGTACTATGTCCCATAGACATAGGCATTAAACCGAAGTGATCAAGATATCAAAAGCTGTGATAAGATAATGGAAGGAATGGTCGTATTGCTAGCTGGGGACTTTCGACAAGCTTTACCCGTAGTCTCAAGAGAAATTCCAGCTGATGAAATTAAAACCTGCTTAAAAGCTTCACCCTCATGGAACAATGTTTCAAAAATTAGTTTGACAACTAATATGCGAGTAGCTCTTTTTAATGACCATGAAGCTGGAGCTCATGCCACTCAACTGCTTAAGATTGGAAATGGCCAAGTTTCGGGAGATGTAAATGGATAGATTTCGTTTCCAAAGGGATTTTGTAAGTTCGTTTCTTCAGGAGAAGAGCTAATATAAAGTTTATCCAGAAATTAACAATAATAAGGAAAACGGAAATTAGTTGGGCGAGAGAGCTATACTAGCATCGGAAAACAAATTAACCATCAAATTTTGGAAAAAATTTCGGGTGTTTCTGCAATATATATCTCAGTTGATAGTGTATTGAACGAAGATAATTTTACTTCATATCCAATTGAGTTTCTGAACTCTATCGAGATATCTGGAGTTCCACAACATAAAATTGAGTTGAAAATTGGTGTCCCTATTATATTTATGAGAACCATTAGCGCACCAAAAGTATGAAATGGAACAAGTCTTCGAGTGTCGCATCTTAGTCGCAATCTAATTGGAGCAACAATTTTGACAGGCTCATCAAAAGAGGAAGATGTTTTTATTTCCCGTATACAAATATTATCAAAAAGTCTGGCATTTTAATTTAAACGTTTGCAGTTTCCAGTAAAACTGGCATTCGCTATAACAATAAACAAATCGCTGGGTTATAGTGTGCACCCTGTAGTTTTCGGGTAATACAGTAAAAACAGCTGATTAGTTTTGCTGGGTTGTTATCAACACAGAAAAAACATATGGAACAACTTTGTTATTGCGAATGTTCACTTTTGTTTTAAAGTTCCGAACATTTTTAAATTTTCGAACATTTAGTGAACATTTTTCTTTCGCTAATTCTTCGCAGTTGTGAATATTCGCTTTTTTGGAAGTCAAGTCAAGCGTGATTCCGTCATAAATACATATGTAAAGGTACTAACGTATAACAAGTAGAGGGCTGCAAAGTGTACTCAAATGTATTCGTAGAATGTACTCGAATGAATTTCGTGTGTACATAGATGAATTTTCTTATGTATACATGCATGTATATGTGTGTACATACATAGCCACGACCAAATATACATATATAGATACATAGCTACACACATATATACAAAAAAACATACATGCATACACACACAAACATACATACGAGTACTTTCGAGTATATTCGTGCAGACCTCTAATAACAAGAATATACCCGCTGACATGTCTTCACTAAAGCAAGTGCTTCATTGAACTCGTCAACCCTGTAAAATTATTCGCATTGTCAACAACATCATATACAAACCTCAGAGAAAGCAAATACCATAAACAACAGACATATAACGAGGTGTGGTTGGTTTCGTGTTTGTTTGTTGATTAACATTTACTCACTCGTATATGTTTTTTAGAGTGAATAACAGGAGCTGTTTGGGATATCTCATGAATTATTATTGTATTATGCTGTAACTTATAAAATACAACATGTCCTCTCAGGGATGGCAAAGTTGGTACAATTGTACCATTTTTGGTACAATTCGGATTTTAAAAGTACAATGGTACACCAATGGCTTATATATTGTACCTAATAATTTTTCTCTTTTTATTTTTCGAAAATCTCCTTATTGCAGTTCTCTTATTGTGATAAAATATTTTATCCTTTTCGTCCACTCGTACATATGTATGCCACTTTTACCTGAAGTTCCAATTAATATGTATGCATATACATACGTACATGCAATAAGCGTTTGCTTTTTGTTTATAATATTTTTTTATGTCAAGTGGGGGTATCTGTTTTTTGCATCAAATAATCGCATGATCGTTTGGATTTGTAGCTGTGTTGCTTAGTATGACAGATGGTCTGAAATGTTTGTTTACGTTAAATATGCATGCTTTATCTTGTTGGTGTTTTTTGTTTATTCAGGTGGATGTGTTGGAGAATGAGTCATCATCCTAATTTTTGTTTGTTGGTGGGGATTGGTTAGAGGTTGTGTTTACATAAAGAGTCTGTACATGTGGATTGATGTTTGTCTGTCTGTCCATATTAAAATCTTGCTTAATCTTGTTGATTGTTTTGTTTATTCAGCTGAATATGTTCTGAGAATGAGTCGTCATTTGATAACAAAATTTCATTACTCAGCATTTAGTTGTGGTATATTTGAAATAAAAAAACAGTTGTCTATTTTTATTTTTCTATACACTTATATTTTATTAAATAATTAAAAAATTTTTAAATTGTTAAGTTTATGTTAATAATAATAATAATAATATTAATAATACATAAATTATCTTATACAAGATTTTTCTTTTGTTAGTAAAAGAGCATTTCTTAATGCGCAAATACCATATGTATGATAATTACAATATAAATAATCGGGATATTTAATTTTCATTTGTTTAAAGTTGATGTAGCCAAAGTCCTCGATGTTGAAAACTCTTTTTTTACGTATTTTTTCTAGCCATTGTCTCTTTTCTTCTCCTTTAACATATATTTTAGAATAGCGTATATTAGCTTTTAAAAACTTGCAGACGCTTTGAAATGTGACTGATCGTTCCACTTTAGGTGATGATAGTTCTTTGTTAACCAGTTTACTTCTTTTTGCTTCTTTGGCGTAAGACATTTAAAATCAAAGGGTGGTTCTATAATGAAATTTATGGCTTCATTGTTGTCGTTAAAAACGACCGCTACTTCTTTTGCGATGAAATCATTTGAATCGCTTTTGAATCCTTGCATATCTATACAAACTATATTATCTTCCATATTGTTTAATTTATAAGACTTTTCGGACTTGTCCTTTTATGGGTACATATTCAATTATGCGATCATGAATAAGAATGCAGTAAGCTGATGTCTTTGAGGCAATATTTGTTGCTGTTTCAAAATCAATTTTTATATCAATTGGTCCGTTATTGAGCGATTCGTTTTGATGGCTGACATCTACTACAATAATCGATGCATTATTTTTAAATTCTTGAGCAGCTAGAAGCGGTTGGGATTCTCTCATGTAATAGCCCTATTGAAATCTTAGATACATATCATATAGAATTGCATAGCGTTCATTCTTAAATTTGATATTTAGGTCATCATATGGATATGATGCTGAATTTAAATGTACTTTTAAATTTGTCAGGTCACAATGAACAAACTTATTTTCTTGTTGAAAAGCAATCAATACAAAACGGGGTCGTTCTCTACTTGCAGCTAATTCAACATTCCAAATATGACTTGTTCCTGTATTAAGTTGTGGATTAACATGACAATCCCAACTACGGAATGCCATCGGTATAGAAGCACCATTGTTAATAATTTTTATCATATTCAACTTGCTAAAATCAGATAATTGTACATGTGGAATTCTCCATGAGATGAGTGAAATTGAAAGTTTTGCTTTTTCCGTGGAAACGCTCGAGTGTACAAGATCTTCATCGTTCTTATTACGCAAGAGTATCAATTCATGTTTTCCATTTAGTATGACTGTTGTAGTCTTCAGCGAAACCCAAAGCATTTTTAAGGGTACATAAAAGTTAAAATATCCATTAACAAGTTTTAATCATCAATTTTATTCCAGCCAGCATTCTGCATTCCAGTGCTTTCCGTTGGTGATAAAGAAACCAAATATTTTATGGTACTTGTACCTCCTAAATTTCTTGTATGATCAATTTCAATACCATTAAGTTCATAACGAATTT
>CATQFL010000118.1:0-12943 GCA_956483635.1 Panzeria rudis | reverse complement strand
ACTGTTTAAATGAATCATTTTAATATATATATTTCCTGAAAGTGCATTCTTAAAGCGATATAAAAAAGTTTATTAAATATGAAAATACGCCCAAGTTCCTATCCAAAAATTTCGGCTGTAAAAAGTACTTAGATAAAAATAAGGACCAAGTTCTTCATATGTAGGTACAACACCATCTGATTTCTAGGCAGTAGCTTTCCCATAATTCTTTCCAAAAAGCGTCCTTTTCAAAAAGCGTCCTTAAACCAATATAAAAAAGTTTATTTGGAGAATATCGGTTGAACGGTTCTTGAGAAAAATTGACTTATGTGGACAAAACCTTGTCTACATAATATATTCCAAAAAATCCGTATAAATTCATTTAACTTAAAACTGATTAAATGAACCATTTCAATATATATTTCCTGTAAGAGCATCCTTAAACCAATATAAAAAAGTTTATTTTGAGAAAATCGGTTAAACGGTTCTTGAGAAAAATGGACTTATGTGGACAAAACCTTGTTTACATAATATATTCCAAATAAATCCGTATAAATTAATTTAACTTAAAACTGATTAAATGAATCTTTTCAATATATATATATTTCCTGAAAGTGCATTCTTAAAGCGATATAAAAAAGTTTATTAAATGTGAAAATACGCCCAAGTTCCTATCCAACAATTTCGGCTGTAAAAAGTACTTAGATAAAAATAAGGACCAAGTTCTTCATATGTAGGTACGACACCATCTGTTTTCTAGGCTACATGTAAGCTTGGCAACATTTTCCCATAATTCTTTCCCATATTACAGAGGCAAAAAATATTGCAAGGGTAACAGGTTGCCTAGAAATGAGATGGTATTGTACCTATCAAGAAGTTGGTCCTTATTTCTATCTACTTTTTACGGCCGAAATTTTTGGATAGGAACTTGGGCTTATACTATATTCACACTGCTATAGTTTAACGTGTTTCGGCAAATATTTTAAGAAACTAAGCAAAGTTGTTCAGACTACAATTTTGTAAACTTTCTGTTTACATCATGACGAATTCATAAAAGGTAGTAGCAAACCGGCAGCTAAAAATTTTTTTCGTGTCCTAAATATTAATAATTTGCAAAGTTATTAATTAGAATTTTACGTGTGTATGTACATTTTTCCATTTGAATTGAAAACTTGAAACAAAAACGAGGTTTTTAATACTTTTAAGCCAACACAAATCATAATTTTCAGAATACGCTGTTTGTTGTTATAGAAATGCTACAACATTTATTTTCGACTTTGTTACATATTTTGCCGCCATTACAAACCGTGTTCAATAAGCACTAAAATCAAAAAATCTACTGAACATACATCAGGAAATACTTGGAACCCTGCCTTTGACTGGTTTTTGAATGAGTTTAATTTTGAAACACGTAAATTTTTTGACAATTGAGTATATGGGAAAACATCTAAAAATTAACGTGTTTGGCTCGTAAACACTTAAAATTGCCATAAACACGGTAGTGTGAATTGCCTATTATATTCACTTTTAATAATGCTACTTTCCATTTACCGGCGCTTATAATCTCATGACGGCGCGGTGTAACGGCGCCTAAAAATATGAATTCGGAAGAGTATTCCTTGGCGGCGCCGATCGAAAACATTCCCTGCCGCCGCTTATAATTTTGCCTCAGCTTGTTTCTCTGTTCGGTTATTGGTAATTTTTCTACCAAAAAAAATTACATTTTTTAATTATTGTTTTAATTACAAATGAATCGTAACAAATGGCGAATTTTATGCAAGATAGTGTTGTAAAGTATGCCTGTTCTTGTGGCATTTTGAATCCCATTAATAAACTATTCTTTTGTCGTCATTGTCCTAATCTAAGGTGTGGTTTCTGTGTATGCCACGAAGTGAGTAATACTTTAACAGACAAAGGTTTCTAATTAAATTTTTTTTCATTAAGGTGGACTCCCACTTTTGTTCGAATTGTTTAGAAAACATCCCTTCGTCAGAAGTACGTCATAAGAAGAACTGTTGTGCTAATTGTTTTGACTGTCCAAGCTGTCAACATATTTTGTCGGGTCGAGCCGCCACAGTACTAGTGCAAAAGTATAAATTTCAACATACAGCTTCATAAATGATTGACATAAATTACATTTGTTTTTTAGAAAGCCAGAAGAAGGAAAAGAAGCTGAAATTAAACTGGATGTCTCAAAGGTTATTATTAAGAAAATGTATTATTTGTCTTGTTTAGCATGTCGTTGGACTTCAAGAGATGTTGGAATTCCAGATCAATCTGTGGGTAAGAAAACTTCATCTTTGTTTTAGGATATTCGAAACCTCGGCATATCTTTCTTTTGTTTTGTGAAAAAATTTTCGGAACAAATTTACTTTACCGACATTCCTCCGATTTTAATAAAAAATTCCATATCAGATACAAAATTTAATTCTAAGAAAAAAATTTCAAGTACAAAAATCCCCGGAAAAGCATATTTTCGGAGTTACTGACGACCAAACTTTTACAAATCATAGGCATTTTCTATATGTATACATTTTTGATGCAGTATAACAATATGGATATCATATAAATGATTTTTTGTCTATTGATTTTCTCCTCTAGGTATGTCGAATAGCGGCTTCACTGAATAATGATTTTCTGCATAGTCGGTCTTCGGCCAGGCTTATGGATTTTCCCCTCTAGGTATGGCGAATAGCGGCTTCGTTGAAAAAAATCAGCAAGCCCGGTCTTCGGCCGGGCTTGCTGATTTTCTCCTCTAGGTATGCCGAATAACGGCTTCGCTGAAAAATGATTTTCTGTGTAGCCGGGCTTCGGCCGGGATTATTGATTTTCTCCTCTAGGTATGTCGAATAGCAGCTTCGTTGAAGAATGACTTTCTGCCTTGCCGCCATTATTGATTTTCTCCTCTAGGTATGTCGAATAGCGGCTTCGTTGAAGAATGACTCTGCCTTGCCGGGCCTACTGATTTTCTCCTCTAGCTATGTCGAATAGCGGCTTCGCTGAAGAATAATTTTCTGCCTAGCCTTTGTTCGTGATTAATGGTTTTCTTCTCTATGTATGCCGAATATAATGAATATATTAAAAAATCAATCTGTTTTCCTTTTTTGTACTTCTCTTGATAAATTATCAATGATATTGATAATATTCCTTACATATCAGATAATAGTCTGGATGTGTCAGAGTGTGACTCTTAATAATTTTTTTTGTTTTGGACAATAAATATTATTTTTTCAATAATATATAATAATAATAGTTAAATTATTTTTTTATGCTAGTGCATACAATAATGTTGACAATTTTTCATATGATACCCACATTTTTACACTGTATCAAAAATATATGTATGTAGAAAATATCTATGATCTGTAAAACTTTGGGGGATCGTAACTCCGAAAATATGCGTTTCCGGGGATTTTCATACTTAAAATTTTTTTCTTAGAGTTAAATTTTCTATCATATAGGATTTTTTTTAAATCGGAGGAATATCTGTAAATTAAATTTAAGCCAAATTTTCTATTAATCCTACGGTCTTAAAGCAACCAAAAAGGCAACCAGTCTATCAAGAACTTGGTCATTATTTTGATCTCAGTACTTTTTGCGCCAGAAATATTTGGATAGGAACTTTGCCTTTTCACATTTATATTATTGTGCGGATCTCACTTTTTTCTAAGCCTTTATTTGGTAAGTGTATTTTTTTTGTTGTTAACGGTTATTGTTTACGTGCAAACGGCCACCTTAATTCCTTTTATTTTTACTGCTTTTCTTGTAATGAGAGTTATAAAAAATTTGCTCATTCCAGTACATATGCTTATACATAAGTACAACAATAAAACCGCTTCTTCTGACTAACGTCTTCGCTTGCATTATATTTTTTTTCGGTTATATGTATTTATTGATCGTATCTTCAATAAAATTGAACTAACAATAAGTAATCAAATCTTAACTCTAAAATTTTAATTTTTAATTCCAGCCAGTGCCAGACAAAAATATTTGTTTCAGCGGTTGGTTGTTTGGTTATTTACGTCTCTCGTGTTCGGCTGAGCGCAAGAGTGTCCCTTCTTCTCAGCCGAGTGTGGCCTCTAAAGTTAATGATGTTTCGGGCTAGGGGATTTGGGTGCAACTCAAGTCTTTTTATGTAGCTTGTCACGTGCTTAGAAAACACTGTCTTAACCGGCGGCACATCTAGGTCTTTATGAATTCGCTTGTTTCTGACATACAATGGGGCTGCTGTAATCGTACGGAGTATTTTATTTTGTTGCCTTTGAATTTTTTCTACATTTGATGCCGAGGCAGTGCCCCATAACTAGATTCCGTAGGACCATATTGGTTTTAGAATGGAGTTGCATAGAAGAAGTTTACAATCTACGCTTAGAGTAGATTTCCTTCCAATGAGCCAATTCATTTGAGCTGCTTTTAAATTCATTTGGGTCACCTTTGCATTTATGTGTGACTTCCATGTTAGACGACGATCAAGATGAACACGGAGATATTTTACTTCGGTGTGTTGAGGTATAGTTTGGTTATTTATTTGTATAGGTGGACAGGTTTCTTTGCACAATGTAAAAGTAATGTGTAGACATTTTTGTTCGTTAATTTTTATCCGCCATTGTTTTAGCCATTGTTCCAACTGGGGTATATAATCTAGCAAATTGCGGGTGGCTTCTTGATGGCTTTTGTGAACACTTAGAAAAGCTGTATCATCAGCGAATGTTGATATGTGTATGTTACTGCTTACCGGCAAGTCAGAGGCATATATCAGATATAATACAGGACCGAGGATGCTGCCTTGAGGAACTCCGCCTTCAATGGGTTGCGGAGGGCTTTGAAAATTACCTTCTTTAACAACAAATTTTCGCTCAGTTAAGTAGCTTTCTACAAGTTTAAGGATGTTTTCGGGTAGGTTTTGCTTTAGTTTATGTATTAAACCTGCGTGCCATACTTTATCAAATGCTTGAGAAACATCGATGAAGAGCGTAGAACAATATTTCTTTTCTTCGAAGGTTTTTCTAACCACGTTCACGAGCCTATGTGTTTGTTCAATCGTACTATGTTGTCTCCTAAAACCGAATTGGTGGTCTGGAATGCATCCAGTACGATTTAGTATGGGTGTTAGCTTATTCATAAGTAGCTTTTCAAATAGTTTTGACATGTTAGACAACAGGCTTATAGGCCTATAGGGCTCCACCTTCGTATGATCTTTGCCTGGTTTAGGTATCATGGTAATCAGCGAAACCTTCCATTCTGCGGGATAGCATTTGAGGCGCAAAATACTATTAAAAATAAATAGAATTATCCGTTTTGCAGTATAGGGTAGCTTTAAGAGCATTTTATTGCTTATTTTATCAGCGCCTGGGGCTTTTTTCGAGTTTAAGCCGGCAATATAGTGTTCAATCTCACGAATGTTGAACCTCAAAGTAACATCTGGTATAGCGAGGACTGGTGGCAGCTCAACTATAGTATCAGACGTATTTGGAGTAAATACTTTCTGCAAGTGGTTTACAAACAGAGTACCTTTTTCAGCGTCAGTTCTTGCCCAGTCTCCATTCGAAGCTCGCAATGGATGCTTATATATCACTACTCTTTTGAGGCCTCGGGCTGCTCTCCATAGCGAATAGTCTGTTTGAGGTGTTGCGTCGAGCCCATTCAGAAAGTTTTGAAGAGAAGCGGTTTTTTGATATTCTAGTAGAGTTTTCAGCTGTTTAGTACATTCCTTCAGCCTAGATTTTAGCTGAGGGGATCTGTAGCGTTGCCATTCTCTACGAACTCTTCTTTTTTCGGATAAAAGCCGTTCTACATCTGCTGAAAAAAATTTTATTATATCTCACCTGAAGATTTGTAGTAGTAGCATTTAGAACAGCTTGCTTAAGGTTTGCCTCAAACATTCTAATAGAGTCATTTATGTCAGCAGGCGTTTTTAATGGAATATTTTCTGGGCAATGTGCACTCACATATTTTGGTATTTCAACCTATTTATACGTGTGGTTGTCATCGTTAAATTACAAGTGGGTGAATATGTTGTATGTGAATATATAGTGACAATAGTTGGTGAGTGATCTGAAGACAAATCTAAAGATGCTTCAACTTGGATAATTTCGCTGGGCAGACCCTTTACCACTCCAAAATCAATAACATAAGGTATTTTTCGGCGATCTGTTGGCCATTAAGTTGGCTGCCCACTTGATATAACATTTAACCGCATTTTTGAAATTGTGTCAAACAAAACGCGACCCTTTGGCGTGATGAGGTGAGATCCCCAGAACGTGTGCTTAGCGTTGTAATCACCGGCGGCCAAAAAGCGTGGGCCTAGTGAATTAAAAAATCTACTATACTGATTTTCTGTAATAGAGTACCTGGGAGGAGAGTAAATTGATGAAATCACCAGGTTTTGATGAAAAGCTTCAATGCAGATGTTAGTTGCTTGAAGATAGTCTTCACAATGATCACTCATTAAGTAATGTTTTAATCGCGATTTTATTAGTATACCCGAGCCACCACAAGCTCTACCTTGGGGGTCCTTAGTGTCGAAGAGAGTATATCCGTTGATTTTAAAAAGACTTCTAGCAGTCAAGCGCGTGTCAGAGATACGCATAACATTAATTTGTTTATCCATCATGAAGTATTCTAGTTCGTTTTTATGTTGGCGCATGCCGTTTGCGTTCCAGAAACAGATTTTTGAGTTCATGGTTTGTTTAATGCAGCCTGCAATAATGTAGACTGCATTTTCAACACTTCCTGCATCATGCATGTCATGTTGGTTGTAAAAAAATTTACGGTTTGTATTAAATTTTCTATTGAAGCCTCAAGTCGATCAAAATTGAAACCACTGTTTTCGTTGGCAAGAGGCCGTTTTTGAGCTGGGGGCTGGTTAGACTTCAAAGCATTAGCGTACGAGAACTGGCTGTTTGGTATGTTTTGCGTTATGGGCTGGTTGGCCTTAAAAATGTTGGCGTATGAAGGCCGGCTGGTAGCTGGTTGGCGCAACTGGGGATAATTTGTATTGTCGAAATTAGGTTGAGCATAGGTGTGATTACGTCTGTTAGACAAAGACTGCTTAACATGTACATAGACAGGGCAGCCCCTGTAGTTTGCAGTGTGATTTTGATGGCAATTGCTACACTTTCATTTTGGAATCATCTTTTTGCTTATCACAATTGGCAGTGCTGTGTAGTTCACCACAGACGACACAAACGGTGCGCACCTTGCAATATGTTTTGGTGTGGCAATATGTTTGAATGGGCCCTGCTCGCTTGTGTGGTTCCTCTACGGTAACTGTCGGTGCAGCAAATATCTTAAGCTGTAAATGGGGTGTACTTCATTCTTTTTTAATTTCATATCACCTGGTTCCATTTTCACACGAAATAGTGGTTGGGGAACTCGCTCTCTATTTTTAATTTAGTAACATTTTTTACTTTAAAATTATTATTTAGTAGACCCGCTTTTACCTCTTCTGGATCCACGTATGAATCGATGCCTTTTATCACTACCGGGAGGCCTTTTGCACTTTTCAATTGGTAGGTGTAAAAATTTTTATTTTGTGTTTCAAATTCCGAAACTACTGAGCGGTAATGATTTTCTTCATTTACTTGAATTTTTGTTTCATTAATCGCACCGTGTTTTATCGGGATCACGTAAAACGCCTCTTCACCGATTAATTGTACTAGCCTTTTAATTAGCTCATTTGAGTTTTTCTCTCTTAACTATATTGGGGACGGCTTGCTTGACCTGACAATGGTGATTTCGTCTTCGTCGTTTTGTAGAAGTGAAAACCGGTTTTCAGAGAGCGCCGCATCAGATTTACCATCTTTGGCCATTTTCGCCAATGGAGCGAGGTTTTTCGATCTTGGACTTCTTTGTCTTTTTTTATTATTTACCATTTCAAAATAGCGATCAATACCCATTTGAATTTTTTGAATCAGTTTCTAGGGGGACACTTTCTGTCGTTTTTTCTTTTTCAGCTTGATGTTGGCTCATATTGTTGGCACTTGTGCTTTGCTGTGAAGCTGGTATCAAAAAATTTACTTTTATATTATGGTCCGTCATAGACATTGAATTTGAGCGTACCCGGGTACCCAACTGTAAATTTTTTTTACTGGGTTATCACATTCTGCAGCAACAACAGTAACGTAGGCATTTCTGTTGTTTGTTGTTGTATTCGTACTCATTTGGTACGAATACCAAATATATTTGTTGTTTGTGTGCCTACTTGCTTATAATTATAATTTACTTTACGAAAAGAAATGAAAAATGTATAGGTACGTAAAATATTAAACAAAACGGTGTTTGTTAATACTTTGTTGTTGCGAATATTTGTCTTTTTTTTTAATATTATATGTATATTTTTATATTGTTTATTTTGTTCGCCGACGGCAAATTAATGCTTGTTTCTACTTCGAGAGTAAGTTGCGAATGATGCTTGCATTATATGCTAAAATATTTTTAAGAACTATTATGCAAAGTTTTGTTAAAGTGATCGGATCGTGCCAAGTCAAAAGTGTTGCTGTATACCCAAAAAACACGCAGGATTGATTTCAAATCAAACCTTTTCTCAAGCGATAAACGTTTGGAAATGATTTGAAAATAACTTGAAAAACATAGCATTCTCAACAAAAAGGGGAAATTATTTTGAAATTGAGAAATTGATTTATGATCAACTCACTTTCAAACGTTTTTCTCAAAGGTTTTTCAAATGTGGATTGTAATATAATGTGGAACATAAATGAAATAAATTTTTTTAAATTTTTTTCTTATTCAGGTTGTTACTAATTAATTTTTTATCACAAACCAGTAAACAGCATATATGTAATTTTTTTACAGTTGTAATAAATATGTAACTTAGTTTGGTCGTCATATTGTTAAAACGTTTCCAATTTATGTTTCATTTTAAATAGCGTTTCCACAGCTTATTTTTCTTAAGAACCGTTTTCGAGATATTCGCGAAAAACTAGTTTTCTTGCAGTTTGTAAAGATATTTGCAAAAATCTTGAGTACTGTTTACTTGAATTGAGCAAATTTGGGTTTGTTGGATAGATATGATTTTCCTCTTTCAGTTCATAGTTATACTGTGATGATCAGATAAAAATTCACTGAATTACAAGCCTTTATATTTGAAAAAAATTAATTTTTTGGTTTTTTCAAAATTCATCATTTTGAAATGCTCCATTAAAGCAAACAAAAAATTTTTAATTTTTGTTTTGACCCATATCTTAAATAAAATTTTGTTCCTAACGCGCAAAAAGTAAAATTGTTAACATCGGGCAAATATTTAGAAAGTTACAATAGATTTAGTGAAAACATCCGAATTTGAATTTTAATAAAAAAAATTTTTGTATGGAGTATGAGTATAAGAAAAATTAAATATTTTGGAAATATATCAATCAAGAATTAAATATTTTGGAAATATATCAACAATTTCTAACTCTTTAGTCCAATCAGTAAAAAATTTACATGGAGATATCAGAGGAGTGTTCTTATTTAATTTAGGAAGATGAGCTTCCCATATTTCTCAGGTTCAGAGGTATGAAGTGCAAAGTAGTGCACTTCGGTCATGTAAAATTTTTCAACGCTTGTAATTTTTCTGTTTCTCACTCGATTCCAAAAATTTTTCGTGTCCTTATATACCTTGTAAAGTTCTAAAATAGTCTTTGGTTAAACAAATATCTTGTATAGTTAGTGAGGTATACTCATTTTAATGTTAAAGTTTCTCAATTTTTCAAATCCTTGGTCCAGTATTTTTAAGATATCGGGTCCAAATAACAACCGATTGTCACAATTATTTCTTTGTTAGTTATATGACCAATTTTCGGATAGTTAAAAAAATAGTTGATGGAATAGAGGGGGAAAATATACAATTTTTAATTTGAAAATTGAAAAATTTTGAATTTATGACAATTTTTGCCCCAAAAAAACACCATAATTGTTTTCTCTATAAAATTTTTTTCTCAAGACATGATTCTGAGACATGATTTTAGAAAAACAACTTAGTCGAATTTACAATTTTTGGTGGGCATGTACCCATTTGAAATCGACTTATTTTATAGATTTATTGGAACTTTCTTAGGAATTATAATAATTGTCAAAAACAAATCATAGTTTTCACATAAATTCCTATATAACTGCAAAATTTCATTGGAAAATATCAATAATCGACGATTTTATAGCATTAAGAAAAAATTTGATATGCACAAAACACCACATAGCAAATTTTTTACACTTGTTTTGCCGCAAGTCTTTCATAATAATTTTAATTACAAAAATTTGAATACAGTGTTGAAAACTACATATAATTTTGGTACCTTTGATATGCGATATGTCGACCTTTCTTTTTCAAACGAGTAAAAGTAATGGAATGGAAGCAAAAACTCATACTGACCTAAGGACCAACGAATGAAAATTAAAATTTTGATGTGTTCACTAAAAAGTGTTGTAACTTTCTCATATTTGGTCCGATGTAACTAATTTTACACATGCTGTATTTGGAACAAATTTTTCTTTAAGATGTGGGTCTAAAATCAATTTAAAAACATTTATTTTGCCTTACTGGAGCGACTTAAAATAGTAAATTTAAAAAAAACGTGGAAAAAATAAGGTTTTTTCAAATCTAAAGACCTGTAACTCATTGAATTTTGATCCGAGCAACACATTTTGAATATGGGCTAAAAGAGGAAAAACATATCTATGCAACAATGCCAAACTTGCTCAATTCAAGTAAACAGTACTCCAGATTTTTGGAAATAGCCTTATAAACTGCAAAAAACACGTTTTTCGCAAATATCTCGAAAACGGTTCTTAAGAAAAATAAATGAATGCCATATTCGTGTTTAGTGATCCCAAATTACCTAAGAAAACATTTCATTTTTGAGGTGATCGCAAAAAGTTAAAATTTTGTGAATCAGTGTTATCAATCGAAAGTTGCAGAAATATTTTTATGTTAACGTTATTCTGGCATGTTCTGTGTTTCACAAAAAATAAAATTATGTGTATTCTCATAGCATTGTTGTTATAAATAATTTTTTATAACAACAATGCCATGAAAATTCACATTATTTTATTTTTTGTGAAACACAGAATATGCCACAATAACGTATGTTTATTTGTATATTTTCTTTAGTTTTGGCAATATTTTGGTTTTAGCGTTTTTTTTGTTAACGTTTTTTCACTTTTTGACGATATTTTTAGAGATTTATTTTAGTTTTGGCGCTTTTTTGGGTTTTGGGTATTTTTTTCGGCGTTTGGTGATTTTTTTTAGTTTTAGCGATTTTTTGGTTTTGACACTTTCGTTTTAGCAAATTTTCGGTGTTTGGCGATTTTTATAGTTTTGGCGCTTTTTTCGCTTTGGCGAAGTTTCGTTTTTGACGATATATTTAGTTTTATTTTTTTTTCGTTTTGACGACTTTTTTCGGTTTTTGGGAGTTTTTTAATTTTTTTGGCAATCTTTTTAGTTTTGGTGAGTTTTTGCGTTTTAGTGATTTTATTGTAATTTTGGTGTTTTTTCCGTTAAACGCTTTTTAATTTTGGCGCTTTTTCGTTTTGACAGTTTTTAATTTTGAAATATTTAGTACATATTAGCTTTTTTAATTTCAAGAAATTGCCTGCTATGGTTTCCAAGATACAGCAAATTGTCTAAATTACATAGTCAAATTTACATTAACATTAAATATATTTATGTATGAACTAATTGGGTTATCTACCGCCATAGTGTAAAGTACCGAGTATCTAGATACTCATAATATTTACAATACTAAAATTTGCTGCAACAGCCTCTGGCCCTGAAGTACTAGATCCTGTGTTACTAAATTCCATTGCTTTAGACATCTTATTTTTGTCCTACTTTAAACAAAAATTGGTTTTCTATCGTATTAATATATTTCACCGCTTTAAAAATTAACATTCACTTACAATTTCTTCAAGTTTGCAAAAATATTTTTATTTACAACTTCTTTTAGAAAACTTCATTTGTAAACACAAACACCAAACAGCTGTTTGGAAAATTCTTGAAAGTAAAAATTTTACACACATTATATATATATATATATATATATATATATATATATATATATATATATATATATATATATATATATATATATATATATATATATATATATATATATATATATATATATATATATATATATATATATATATATATATATATATATATATATATATATTATATATATATATATATAATATATATATATATATATATATATATATATATATATATATATATATATATATATATATATATATATATATATATTATATATATATATATATATATATATATATATATATATATATATATATATATATATATATATATATATATATATATATATATATATATATATATATATATATATATATATATATATATATATATATATATATATATATATATATATATATATATATATATATATATATATAATATATATATATATATATATATATATATATATATATATATATATATATATATATATATATATATATATATATATATATATATATATATATATATATATATATATATATATATATATATATATATATATATATATATATATATATATATATATATATATATATATATATATATATATATATATATATATATATATATATATATATATATATATATATATATATATATATTATATATATATATATAATATATATATATATATATATATATATATATATATATATATATATATATATATATATATATATATATATATATATATATATATATATATATATATATATATATATATATATATATATATATATATATATATATATATATATATATATATATATATATATATATATATATATATATATATATATATATATATATATATATATATATATATATATATATATATATATATATATATATATATATATATATATATATATATATATATATATATATATATATATATATATATAT